>JALIZF010001431.1:0-303092 GCA_029948255.1 Telmatactis stephensoni
ACCAGTACAGGGTCATCAAAGAGAATTTTTTTATTATAATGATGTGATTGACTTCTTACTGTTATCCATGGGTGAATCAATATCTCTTTAGCTGTTCTACGGTGGGCTGGATCAACTTTCAACATTCCAAGTAAAAGATTTTTAGCTGAAATAAATGATAAAAAGAAAAAATAATAATTATTAATAATGACAACTGCATCTGACATGCAATTAACCAATCAGAAGGAAAATGTACATAAAAGTTTAAATGTGGGCTGATTGACTTGAATATTCTAACAAAGTCAACAATAGTCCTTTTTCAAGATACAACTGAACGAGTCCAGCAATAGCCAACATATACTTCACATTATAACATCACTTTGAAACAGCTACCGCAATGAGAACAAGGCTTTGGGCCTTTAGAAAAGGAATTTCACTAAATATATTTAAAATGTTTACTTGGGCATACAGCTACTATAGAACAGGCTGGGCAATGATGGATTGTCTTTTACCTGATTCATGACAAGCCTGCCAGCACTCATCAGAGAAGTCCACATGTCCTTTCTTTATTATTTCATAGAGTTTATCTTCTGATTCAGCCATAAATGGAGGCCGTCCAGTTAAACTATATATACATGTAACAATAAATGGGAAAATAATATTGAATGCTGTATTATAGTGAACATGAGTCAAACACAGTGGAAACAAAGAAATAAATATTAAATAAGCAGTGAAATTGGAAAATTGAATCAATAACACAAAGGGTTGATTACTTAGTAATTTTTATGATTGTTAAACCTTAGCCAAGGTCCATCTGAAAAGATCTTAACCAAGGTCTATCTATTTAAAGCAGGGGCGGATTTAAGGGAGGGGTGCAGGGGGTGCACAGCCCCTCCTGAGATGACTTTGAGTCCTTTTTTCTAAAATATTCTTTTGGCAGTTTCCAATTTATGTGATGGTGCACCCCTCCTGATGATGGTGCACCCCCTCCTGAAGATAATCCTGGATCCCCCCTGTTAAAGTCACAAAAACCATTTAAATAACCAGCCCAAAATGACTATTTTCTTAGCATTGACCCTTTGTCTATAACAGATTCCCTATCTAGTACATTTACATAAATCGTTAGCTGGCTCACACTTGTATATTAAATTTTGAAATAAACTTACAGAGTAAACATTATGACACCTATACTCCATATATCACATTGCTGACTATATCCTAGGTCATCTATTACTTCTGGAGCTGAAATATAAATGAGGCTACATTTAATTTATGCAAGGTTAAACTTGAGTCATTGCTAGTCAAAAGTGTTCCCATTTCAAAGGGGTGTATTTGTGGGAACCCCAGGGCATGTTCAGGGCCTACATGTATGTGTACATGTATATGTACTCATGCCAAGTCTATTGTGGTCTTCTTTGCTGATCATTGTGGACCAACCCATTTAGCACTGCTGGTTGTTGTGAGTAATGATTGTTGCAGATCATCCATCTTAGCCCCACCCTTGACCTGGAGAGGACTACCAGGTATGCATACTTCCATTGTTTGCTCGGTGTGATGGATGTGAGGTGGTGGACTGTGGCAGGTTTGAATGGTCACATGAAAATGATGCTTACATGTCAGTCAGAGGAGAGAAATCAAGATAAAATATTTAAGGTTCTAATCAATCTACATTTTGGCATCACTATCAAATACATGGGAAAAATAATTAAAGCTGGTTCACACTAGCAAGCAAGCATAAGTGCAAGCAACATCTGTAGACTCAGTACTGTGAAAAAGAAAGACCAATACTGCTAAATGAGCAGTACATTACAGATTCTATACATGTTGCTTGCACTTGTGCTTGTGTCACAGTGAGAACCAGGCTTTACAGGTCCTTTAATGGTACACAAGTATTATTTTGAAATACACACCCATATAGATAGGGGTTCCACAGACACTCTGCATCATGGAATCACTACCAACCCCTCCTTTGACAATAGAGAGGCCAAAGTCTGTTAACTGGTGATCATAAAATATATAGATTCAGAAACAAAACAAAGATACAAAAATAATGGTACTGTTAATTTTGAACAATGACATTGATAATCAGGTTGATTTAGCATTCACTTAGACACTGCGTACATCATGTCTTTCACATTGCCACAAAAGCACATGTAAATTTAGTAGGATCTTAATGAAGTTCATCAAGTAGTTAAATGGACTTGTGATGACATTTATTGAGGGAAATGGACTTCCCAGACAGTGGTTTGAACCCTAGATGAACTTTAATACATCTTTATGTTCAAATAATATCTTTCCAAGTGATTCAAGATCTAATAACTCACATGGAAATATTGTCAGTTATAAGAAATACAAATCACCAGCAGTAATACCTTAATGTTAAGTAATTCATTGCCAACTGGGTGACTAAGAAGAATGTTTTCCAATTTTAAATCCCGATGAACAATATCTAAAAAATCAAAACTATTAGTCAGTAACTACAGTGGATGTTTGCATACTCAGAATACAGTCATGTTTACAACCAACTAGTCAAGATTTTCTTCAAAGTAATGCAAGAATTTCCCTTAGCTGGTATTAATGTGCTTACCAGTTGGCTTCCATGAACACAATATGCTAAACAAGGTTTAGAGAAACTGTCAACTTGGTTGTTCTATCCCTGCACAGTATGCCTTTAGAAACACTTACCTAAGTCATGTAAATACGCTACTGCACTTGCAAGTTGTTTTATTACTGTCCACGTTTCCTGAAACATTCAGATATTTGTAGTAATTTGGTTGGTACTTAATGGCTGAGTGGGAGAGCAAGAGGGCAAAATATATGGCTTGTGGTCATGACTGTATGGACCAAGGGCAGCCCCACCTAACTCAGTCAAGTGATAAACATTTTATCGTATGACTCTTTTTGACCATTTTATTTATATTTTTGGACATGCTTATGTGGGACTGGATCCAAGTTTTTCCTGACAACCTCTCAAAATCTCTATATGCCCTGTCACGTGACAATTGAAGGGTTCCATGTGAAAATGGCCTAAGTGACTTTTTGATGATATTTTTTCAATGGTATAAAATGGTATAATTAACTTTTCTATGCTGGAATTTTAAATTAATCTCAGGACATCCATCAAAAAGTCACTTAGTACACTTCCACAGAGAACCCTTCAGTTTCCAAACTAAGGTTTTCTTAAGAGTGTGTGCAGAGCCAAATATGAGTCATATGACAATAACTTAATGATTAATTTTAATCTTGGTTAGCGTTAATTTGAGTTTCAAGAACTGGCCCTTGAACAGCTTGTAGGGTACAAAATTTCCATTTTTGAAATGGCACAACAGTATATGATTCATTACTTTCTCAGTGAGACACTTCTTTCTTTCTAAGAATTTTTCCAGTCCACCTGCATCACACAGCTCCATAACTAGATACATTCTCTAATGGAAAAAGAAAACATCAATAAGAACTATAGTGATAAACAATGATTTCATAAGGTATCTAAAGCAATCTTTCAGATGGATTATGATGATGATGCATCATCTGCATGTTATTGGGCTAATACTATTGATGATACTTGACATCGTTTCCTGTCTTATAGCTACTACTGTGGGAGCCCTAGATAGGAGTGCATAGCTTCTTACAGGGAGGGGGAGAGTTAAAAAAAGGACACTGGTCTTCAACTTGGTCATCAGCCAAGTTCAGCTATTTTGAAAGCTTTGACTACATACCTTTGATGTTTCATAGATTTCTTCCAAATGAATTAGATGATCATGTTCAATTTTCTTCATAATCAAAACTTCTCGTTCTAACAATTTCACAGCAGAGCTCCCAGCCTACCAAAATTAACACAAAGAAAATATGTTATGGGGAAGTAATAGCTGCAAAAGAGATAGTGAAAGAAGGAAAAGTGGAATAAGAAACAGAAGAAAATATAAAAATAAATGAAATTTTAGTATTGATCAAATTGAATTTTAGTTAAAGCTCTTATGAGCAGTTCTTTTATCCACTAACTTCTATCTAAATAAATTACAGAACAAAATTAATAGTGGAACATAATTTTTGTAACAAAATTTTTTCCAAGTTAAATTTTGCATTCTATATGCTATTATGCTCTTAACACTTTTAGCAGTTTGTGTTGCTAAGTGACCAAGAGTCAGCAGGTGAGCTTTTAGTTAATTGATAAAAAATACAAGAAATGGAAAATTTTCAAAAAGACTATTGAATTAGTAACAAAACTGACGATGACTTTTCAAAGTTGGCGAGAAAATGAAGTGTGAAACTTTGAATTAAATTTGAACAACATTTTGAATTATGAAAGTTCATTAACACGACAAGACCTGAGGTTAACAGATTCGAGGCATGACTGTACTGTCATCTAACAAAACACAATCAACACTAGCTTTCATGTAAGAGACATTTTGTCATTTTGACATCCTAATTCTACATTTAGTTCATGACACCCAGCAAGCAAGAATTCATTCAAAACAGTAATGAAGATGACACCCCAGGAAACCAACCTGACAAATTATAAACAAAAACAGAGTTAAGAAATCAGTTTACAAGGGTAGTTTAAAAATTATTTTTGAAGGCACCTAAGAAGTGCATTTATTATGTATTTAGATTTTGTTTAATATGATTTCCTTTGGGAATATATCTATTGCTATTTTGGCTTTGTTGGATGACAATAAACATCAAGATACGAATATTCAGCTTAAAGGCTTTGTTTCCTTTTCTAACGAAGCCGCAAAACCCAAAGACAAATATTTAAAAATCCTCCTAAGACCTTCAACATATGAAATAATAGTAGATTTCAAGCAATAAAAAAATCCCTAATTTTTATCAAACTTTTTTTGTTATATTACCTTTTCCTTGTTTATTGCTTTGATGGCCCATCTGGACTCAGTTTCGATGTGTTTGGCCTCCTTTACGACTCCAAAACTCCCTTTTCCCAGGATTTCACCAAATTCATAAATCTCTTCGATCTGCTTTTCATCCTCTATTCTTGTGTGTTTGATAGAGCGGCCGGCATTCGGCGCCTCTTTGCGATTAGAGTATTGGGACATTATTGTTCCCAGAAAAGAAAACCAAAACCTCAGTTGTCCATCTTGAATTATGAACACATAGCTGGAATTAAAAATTAGTAGAAAGACTTTAAAGAGAATTTACAATGCATAAATCATACTGAAGAAGCGGCGAATGAAGTGCACAGTAAATACAGGACAGGTTGATAATAATTATGCGTTTTCTTTACCACAAATTCCACTTATGTGCGGCAGCTAAAAGCTATTTCTTGATAAATGACGAAAATAACGGAATTTTAATATGAATCTTTAGCTCTGTGGGATTTAATGAGTTGATAACATCTGCACAATTAGAAAACTGTAGATCCAAAGCGACTGAAGTCCCCAAAGTCGGTAATGCGATCCCAACTTTAAGTCAAAAATCGAGCGGAATTTTTATTGCTTAGGGATAAATAGTTCAGTTTTTATCTTCCACAGAGCATTCCATAGTTCATTTGTTGTCAAATGAGCCAAGAATCATATAAAACAGAGGTGTCATGACATTATAAACTAACACTCTGCCATTCAAAAGCGACCGCAGTGAACTTTGCTCGTACGACTTTAGATATCAGTTTGCGAAGACTTTAGAGGACGATCTTAGAAAGAAATACACCTTTAGACAAAGAACAGCGAATCTCATTGAGCCGGGTTTTGAGTTTACATAGTCCTTGGACGGTAACTAAGGAATAATTCCTACACAATTAAGACAAAAACCCCGAGGACAAGAATTTGCAAATGCAAAGAGCGCCAAACTTGGCTTCGCTCTCAAAGTTTTCGCTGTTCATTTCAGTGGACGAAAAGACCTACCTTTAAGCAACCAATACTTATTTTGCAATACACCTAGTCGCTGTTTCATAGCTACTAACTTCTAGACGGTTCTTGGAGTCCTGCAGCTCATTGCCCAAGTGGAAAGAGTACGAAACCATAGAAGTCAAAACTTTGCATAACTTTGACAGGGAAGCCGATGACCGGGATTTTTGGGGAGATTGGTAACTACTAGTTCCAACGTAGCACAAATATCTCATATAGAGGGATCCCAAACGATGTCATTAAATTGAAGTTGCAATTATTTCCTATTTTTAACTATTATTTATCAGTCGGGTTTTTAAGGTAAACCCAACAGATAAGAGGAGCAAGTGAAGTTCAGTTGGTTAGCGCGCAGCTTTCCAAGCGAGAGATCCGAGTTCGATTCCCAGTGACCCGACTTCTTTCTATTCGAATATATACTACTGAAACGGAGCACTGATGGAGAGGGGGGCGGGGGAACAGCGCACTACTGGTTTCCTGGAAGACCAGCTTGCTAAAGGAACTTCCGACGCTAAACATTAGTGTTTTCTCCTTTTTCGTTATAATTAAATTTAATGAATATCAAATACCTCCCTGTTGTTTCTGATGATGATCGCTGGAGAGCGGTCGAAATATTAAACAGAAACATGTCAACAAAATTTCTTCTCGTCCTCACATTTATACTCCCTGTTGTTGTTTGCGCGCAAATCAAAGGAATTGACCTTTTTACCGATGTCACGCGAAATTCCCATTTTCAGTGCTTTTATTTAAAACAAAAATTTATCTCCACAGATCGATTTATCGTACCGAATTTAGTTAACCTGCGAAGTTTCACAACAATCCGTTGCAAACTCTAGGAAATATGAAAGCACAAGATTACAAAGAAATGTATGCTAGAGGGCAACGCTTGCCCCCTGGCACACATTTCTTGTAAATATAAGCAATTTGGGGCTCTTATATTTCCAAGAGTTTGCAACGGATTGTTATGAAACTTCGCAGGTTTACTAAATTCGGTACGATAAATCGATCTATGGAGATAAATTTTTGTTTTAATGTAAAGCACTGAAAATGGCAATTTTGCGTGTCATCGGTAAAAAGGTCTTTTGATCTATTGTTGCCTGGAATCCAAGCATCAACATGTTGCATGCTACATTCCTCTCTAGCGGTTCGTCTGTTCAATGTCAGTGAAATAAACACAAACATGCTATTTTATTGCAGTTTTTGAACAAAGTTTCTTTTATACATCAGCAACTGTACATAACATTCAGATATGAGGATCGTAGCCCTCTATTGAGCCGATACAGGTTGTAATGTTGGTTTTTCTTCTAGTTTATCATACTCCAAGTGAAATTCTCTGGGTACTTTCTTCCACGTGTTACAGTCAAAGAAATAGTAAGTTCCTCGTTCGTAATTGGTTGACTTGATCTGAGGCTCAACTCCAGGAGCACGTGTTAGCCACGCCCTTTCATCTTTATGATATCTCCAGTCACGTGCATACCTGAAAACGATTAGATGACTTGACTAAGGTTTGGATGTTTTTAGGGAGGTGTATCATCTGGTTGTGAATTGAATGATTGATGGGGGTCAGGCTAGTCTCCCTCCGAGGGAGACTAGGGTCAGGCTAACGCAGACTACATGTTAAGATTTGGAAATAAGCAGTCTTGTCCATCATTTGGGTTCTTCATTGACAGTAATTTGTTTAAAATTTATTCAAGTAATAAAGTACTCGAAGAAAGGGCCACAACAACGTGACTTCCCGAGTACCGGTCAGACGTTCTAACTACTGATCTACTGGGGTTCCTGTGGTGAGATCCCGTATGTGTCTATGTACTCATACTACACATTATTTCTACATCACTACAATCTTTCTAAGTGGCAATTTAATTCAATTGTCTTCACTGTTATTGTTATATTCTATGATTACCATAAAAAGCACTGTCATCGGCATCATCACATAATATCATCATCTCCTCCACCCATACCAACTTAAGAAATACCTGGTCGTATCCCCAACGCTCACCCTTATGAGCTAATCAACTTACAGTTCAGCAGCCGCTGCAAGCTGTAGGATGTCTCCACCATTAGTATAGTACAAATGGAATAACAAGTCTTCGCTGTAACGACTTAACTTGATGGGAGCAAGCTGAGGATACAAGGTGTTGATCAAAATTTGACCATGAAAATCAAAGATTCAATCCCGGAGGGATAGCACTCTCTACAATGGCCTCATTGGATGGTCTACCCGAAAGGGGCACGTTTTTGATGCTAGAGGCATATAGAAGGGTAGCGAATTCGTGACTTTGGGTATAGGGAAGGGAATTTTTAGCGAAGTGTATCACTTAAGCTGAACGTACTTGTGTGTATACTCCAAAATACATCTAAAATGGGTACCTTTTAACCAAAATTTGGAATATAGAAGCGAAAGGGATCAAAAGTCTGGGCATAGCATCCTCGTACAAAAGTTCTACTAGTGCCCCCTTCCCCTGGGATTCAATGCTCTTAGGAAATGTGTTCTTGTTCATGAGCAGTAATATAACCTCACCTTTTCCTTGATGTAAGAGTTTATTCGGTAATCAGGAGGAACGTGATAGTCTGTATCAAGAGAAAAGTAGTAACTTTAATTAAGGTAGGAATATTCATTTCTCTTACAAGACAAGAGAGGGGGAGACATCCTATAATCAAGGACCATGGAGCACCTTGAGGGGGGGGGGGGGGGGGTGGTGCTATAGCCCCCCAGCCCCCATCTACCCTGTCGGCTCTATGTCAAAAGTGGTACCAGGCTTGAGGTATATGAAAGGGGTACCCACTAAACGAGAGTTTATCGAGAGTTTATTTCTGAATGTGATATTGGCTATCAAGTAACAATGTTTTCCAATTCAATGCAACAAACTTCTAGAGGCAAGATTAGCAATTTTATGGAAAATCATTGGAATATCATCATTATTTCCCTGGGATACTCACTAATTTTTAGCAAAACAAAAGAAATCAATCCTCTAGAGGTTTATTGTGCTGAATTGTGAAAATATTGGGGCATGAAATTAGTTCTATTCAGTATAAGTATGGACCTATCTCATGGGGTCTGCATGGACTATCAGCAAAGGGTGATCCAAATGTATGATACAGGCTCCTGGTAGAAATGAAAAGTTTTAAACTAATTAGTCTAATTTTGTCAAACAGCACTTTAACTCCTGTCAGATTATTGAAATATTATTAGTGAAACCTTCATCAATAGCCAACTCTCTACAACTTGACACAGGTTTGACTACATCTAATTTCAACACTCACATTACCTATCTCAATTCCTTTCAACAATTCCAACAATAACAAAACCACTGCCATCAAAGTCATCATCATCATCATCATCATCACTTCAACTGCCATTTAAATGATGTAATCAAGTAACAACTTTCTACTTACTCAGGTGAGTTTAGATTAAGACCCAGTGTTGTTAAATCACTAAATAAAACAAAATCACATTAATATTATAATGATCCTAGGTACCCCTGCTGCAGAAGTTGTCACAGTATAACCACATCAAATATAATTTTCGTACTTCTGTTCTCAACAATAACCAATAAGCAGATGGTGAGATAAAAGTCAATTATACATTTAAGATATGCACCTTATTAACATAACATGTTCATTTTCAAGGTCATATGGCACTTGAGTTACAGTGCTGCAATTCAAACCGTTGCCAATACCACAAAGTTTTTGATCACTTTTTGACTTTTTTTGACAATTCTGAATGCCGCTAACCAATTAGATATTGGCACTTCACTTTTATGTCTCGATAGGCGGAGTTTATACATCATACATTATTACATCGATGTACAAACTCAGCCTATTGAGACATCAAAGTGAAGCACTGATATCCAATTGGTTAGTGGTATTCAAAGTTGTCAAAAAGTAATCAAAACCTTTGTGGTAATGGCATTAATGGTTCAAAGCACAGCACAGTAATTATTAAACTAACCTTCCTAATGCCAGTGTGACTAGATTTGGCTCCGTTTCTGCTGCTCTGATGAATGTTAACAATCCTATCATACCAAACTGATCCGTGACCATTCCTTTGGGTATGTTTGTTATCATTCCTAAAACAAGTTACATGTATAGTGAGCCTTTAATTAGATCCAGCTATTTGTAAATATATGTCAATATATACTAGTTATACAATGGTTTCAAGTGCAATACTGTGGAATATCCCACAAGTCACTTGTATTTTCTAGTATACACAAAATTAATGCCTTTAGCTGAGTGTGTATACAAAGAAAATACTGTACAAGAAACAAGTGGGATATCCATGGTATGCCACAAAAAACTAATTGTATAACAATTTTATCCCACACCATAGAAAGTGCATCCAATAAATATTAATAGTTATTACTGCCAGCAATGTCTTTTTGGAAGAGAAAGTTGAATATTGTTGAATATAGAATGTCTTTCTTGTTTTCTGATTGGCTGTAATTTCTATGGTGTAGGATAAAAATGGGATAATAATTATTAATATGACTTAGTACCAGATGGGGATGTTTGGATTCCTCTTTGTGGTTTAGAAGTTTGTTGTCCAGTTAGTTTTGAATCAAGTCTAAAAATAGAAGAAATATTTTTAGTATCTCAAATAATAAGTATTTCAAAAATTTTCATCATTTCAAATTTTTGAATAGCAAAAGGTAAACAAATTGTTCAAATATCCTACTTTATGTCCCTTGTGGAATCCTTCAAAGCCTGTTCATACGATGTGTTTGGTCTGTTGGAATCTAGAACAAAATAGAAATTACAGTTAATGAAACTTGTACAATTGACAAACAGTGAGAGATTGATGTCAAATAGCAGCTCCTTTTAATAGAATGTAAACATTTATTAACTCCACATTACCTGATACTGGAAAAATACTTGATGTTGTACTTGTACCCTATAGGATATTGGAATAATGGGGGAAACAAAAGTGAATAAAACAGTGCTAACAACATGCTAATAATAGTATTCACTTGGGATATGAAGAAGCCCAAGTAACAAAGCTTGCTTTCCATTTGGGTAATTCTGCATACTTGCAAAGGTCACCTGCGGATAATTTAATACACTTGCAAAGACCAAAGGTAATTTTGCTTATTTGACAACCACAACAGACCTACTACATTCAGTCTACCACAGGTAGCCCAAGTAATATGGTACAATGATTTGACTTACCAAAGAGTTGATGAGTGATTTACTTGTTTCTTGTTGTGATGTACCTTCATTATTTTCCACTACTGACAATAAAATAATAAATCATAGTATTTAGAGTCAATCTTGACTAAATGATATGTATATAGCAGATTGCACATGAGTGTGAAGTGGACCACACCACGCTGTGACCGTGTCAGTGCCGAGATGTCTATACAAACATTCAAATTCCTGCCGTAACTGTGCTGTGACCATGTGGTGCTGTTTGAATCACAGTCATATGAAATCTGCAGAGCAGTTAAATAGATTACTTAGTGCCATGGTGACAGTGCCTTGATGTCTACAAAAACATTTTAAATTCCTACCATAACCATACTGTGCCCATGCCATTTTTACAGTCATATTGCTGTAGGCTTTTTCACAGCCATATGAAAACAGCACTTATTATTATTTATTATTATTTATTGATTCATGATGATCATTTTGTCACCTTGTTTGGTAAATCCAGAGCCAGGTAATGCAGGGAAGTCTTCATTTAAGATGGAGAAGTCAGGTTGGGGTTCGGCAGGTTTTGATACCACACCATACGATGGTCTACTGGGTGCTGAACCACTGCCACCACTTTCTAACATCCTATTGGCTAATGCTGGGAACTCGGATAAGTCCAATGCACTACCCCCAGGGGAAATATTTTCACCATATCGTCCACCTTGTCTGAAGTCTCTGAACACTGACGCTGACTGAAATGGTTGTCTTCGTCCTGTGGGTGATGGTAGTCTACCAACCATTTGATCTATAACACAGAGTTTAAGAGGTTTACAATGCTGCTTTAATTACCTTGTGAGGTCTGTGAAATAGAGGTATTTAATAAATCTTGTACATCATATTTTACTGTGCCATGTGCCATACCATGAACAATTCCACAGTTGCTTTATTTATTTTTGAAATTTTTTTGAATTTTTTTTCATAACTTTAATACTGCTAACCAATTAAAATGTCAAATATTTTAAAATATTCACTTCAAATGATGTATCGATAGGCACAGTTTGCACATCATACATCACTTTATCAATGTACAAACTCTGCCTATCAAAACATCAAAGTGAAAGCTGACAACTAATTGGTTAGAGGTATTAAAGTTATCAAAAGATGTCAAGAAGATGTCAAAGAGAAATCAAAAACTTAATATGGAAGTAATCATGGTTGAACAGTGCACAGTACTTAACAGTTTCAGGCCATGGTTTTATGCATTACCTGTAACAGTAGGCGTAAAGGCACTTGTTAAGGACTGCAACCCAGATCCAACAGTAACCTAAAATCAAATTATGAGATTTTCTACTTAACATTATGACAGTACTTTAAGAGCAGAGGGCCCATTTCTCGAAAGACCCATGGCAATAACTTTACAGACCCGTTAACCTAAATAAATCAAATATTAAGTTAACGGGTCCGTAAAGTTATCTGGTCTTTTGAGAAACGGGCCCCTGATCAGCAGTTTGCAGCTGAGGGCAAATTTTCATCATAAAAGATTTCATTAAGTAATTATGTTTACCTGTGAGTTGCTTGTTGATTGAGTTCGACTTAAAGGAAAACCTGCTGCACTCACACTTGTATTGGTGGCACTATAGAACAGATAGCACAATATTTGAACTACAGTAGGAAGATTTACACTGTAAAAAAATGTATTCATACCTGACCAAAGCTGATGGAACAGAAACTGATCTAGAGGATTTTGGTAGTGAGTTAAGACCTTGTTGACTGCCAATATGTCCTGGTGGTCCCTGTAAACCTTGATTAATACCACCTCTTGGGCCCATTGACAAGATCCCTCTACTAAAAATAAGAATAAAAATGGAGCAATTAATTTTTAAAATATAATAAAGCAAACAACTTTTGCAAAGGAACTTGTAAATTAACATGCCAAATAGCAGTACAAACCTTCCTATTTGATTTGAATTTGAGTTCATTCCAGGTGCACCAACCATCGTATGTAGAGATGACGATGATGGTACATTAGGTATTCCAGCTGTACTTACAGACTGCATGCCATGTGAAGTGGCAGGCATTGATAGACTACGATTGAATTGATTCTGTGGATGGAAAGATTAATTACAATGTCATAATAACTGGACTAAATGATTGATTAATAAGTAATTGGATAAAAGACCAAGTGACTGGCCAACTGACCTGCCAACTGACTAGCTGACAAACTGACCAAACAAAGAAAAAACTAAAACTAATATGGTATATATGAATAATCTTGCACCTGTGCTGATGAAAGTCCTCTTTGACTGTTAGGTGGTCCTTGCATTGAATTTGGTGGCATCCCTGTGTTTATACAAATGATCAAAATACAATTATCATAAAATACAATTTAGAGGTTCTAATTTTTATAAATCAGAGTGTGGACTAGGTACAGGCATCTTTTAGAGTGTGGAAAAAAAAAACAAAATAGTGCAGAAATTTTTGGAAATAGTGCAGAAAAGTATGGAAATTTTACTGTACATATTTAGTTAAAAGTCCATCATTGTTAGACATTTATTTTTTTTTTGTCAAAAAATTTGGTGATCCCTTCTCAAATGCATGTCTGTCAATCACAAGCATGCTTAGAACTATTAACTTGTGCCCAGGGTTGTGCAGGAATGGCAAGAAATGGCTTGTTGATTTTTGACAAATGATCAAGAACATATTGTAAACAATTACTATCTCGAGTATATTAAGGCCTGGGTCAATCGTTAATTACTTAAAATTCGGATAAAAATTATTTTGAAGACATAGAACATCTAAATCAACTTTTTTCCTCGATAAGTTACTAAACTCGACGTCCTTAATTTTTTGAGGGTACGTTTATGATGTCACGTGACCTGATGACGTCACAGTGATCAAATATTGTGTTGTAAACTTCAAAGCAAAATGCGGTCGCGGGTATTACTAAAGACTTCAAAGTAACCATGCTTAACTGTGAGCCTGGATGTGCTTCACAACATACAGCCCGAAAAACTTGTCATCCACTTTACATTGTTGAGTTTTTCCATTTTTAAAAGAAATATGTAAAAGTCACGTGACCTGTTTTGGGCTTTATCTCACTAAAGAAAAACTGTAGTCAGGTTTTCCAGGTTGTTTGTTTGGAAGCACATTAAGGCTCATAGTTAAGCATGGTTACTTTCAAGACTGGGGTTATACCCACGACCGCATTTTGCTTTGAAGTTTACAATATAACAATATTTCATCACTGTGACGTCATCAGGTCACGTGACATCTTAAAAGTACCCTCAAAAATTTAAGGACGTCGAGTTTAGTAACTTATAGAAGAAAAATGTTCATTTATATGTTCTTTGTCTTCAAAATATTTTTTTATCCAAAATTTATACAATTAGTGATTGACCCAGGCCTTAATATACTCGAGATTGCTGAAGAAACAGTGAAATCCATTACTTGCTAGTCAATTTGGAATTTGATTTTATTCCCAGAGGAATTATATTTCATAGATGAATCTAGTGATTTTTATGGACATTTTTGACAAATAGTGAATATAGTGGTAAATAGTGCAATATGGACTCTGTTAGATACCATGTACTATGATGCTTCAATGTGTACCTGTATTGTGAGGTCCTGTACCATAGAAATTTGACTGGCCTTGTGATTGTACTCCTAATGATAGAAAATATTAGGTTAAAATCTACTTATGCAATAATATAGTACACTGCAAGACAGTGTACATATATTTTGTTCTTACCTGATGGTCCATACAGTCCACCTAAGTGTTGAGAAGATGACAGCTTTGAGAGAGAAGAGAATAAAACTATTATTAGACACTTACAATTTGTATGCAATGTATGTAGGCTTAGAATGGATCCCACATCTATAATCAAAACATATGATCAATGTATAATTGTACGTGTACATTTGTATTCTTTAATTACACAGATTTTGACCAATAACTTCAGCAATACTTTAAGTCTATGACTGTGCAAGTATATGTTTTAGTCACCATTTGTGACAGTAAAAGACAGTGTTTCTCACAAGCCATTTCTGTCTGCCTTGGAGTGAGTTTAGAAACAGAAAAAGCAAAACAGTGCACTTTTGCACTTCATGCAAAGGTCAAAAGGGGCCTACTTTTGAGAAAGTTAAGGTGGCCAGTGGGTATTTATAGTGGCGGAAGAACAATTTTTTCTCTCGAATTTTCAGAAGGTAAAGCTGCACCTATTTCTGATACTTTTTATACCGTAAAAAGGGAACTTTTATTTATTTACACATTCAAGATGTGCTTGACTAGAATGAGTGAGAAATGGCATGATACACTGTGCCATAACTGCAAATTTTGGTTAACAAGACTAATTAAAATCTCCAGTACCACAGCTGCAATTGTACTATACTCATACAAGATCTTGGGCTGGTTATGGTTGTTTGAATGTGGATTAGCAGTAATCCAGGGTTAAATCTAAAGAAAACCACTGGCAATAACACTGGGTTAGCACTAATCCTCTTTTGAAAAACTGGACAATTGTTCCTGAAAGTCTAATTAGCACTAATTAAATATTAAACCAATGGTAAATGTCTTAAGAGTTAATTCTGGATTAGCACTTATTGAGTTTCAGGAAGTCAGGCCAGCTCTATAGCAAAGACTTGGGTACCTACCAAACTAGACTCCTTCTCTTGTCTATGCATAGGAAAGCCTGAAGGGTTGAAATACATGCCATGACCAAAGTCATCGTCTATGTCATCATATCCAAGTTTGCTCTTTTTCATTGGTCCAATCGCTTGCATACTTTTACGCCCTCCAGGGACTACAAAGAAATGATCTCAAATTATTTGGGGGATTCTGTTTGTCTAGTGGATTGACAATGTAGTTATCTGAATGACAGACTGACTGGCCAAATCAACTTGTAAGTGGCTTGCCAACTGACCAAATGCTCACAAAACTGACTGTCTACGTAGCTTGATTGGATACTAACAGTGATCACAAGTATTTAAAGATGTAGCTCATTCATTGATTGGGCATTTAACATCCCAGTTGCATAGTCATTAGGCTCAAATAGTCAGTAATGTAAATACTCTTTTTATACATGCAGTTACAAATTTCTGACTAATGGCCAATGTCATTCTCCACTCATCGCAGAATGAGAAATGGTTTTAACATGTCCATACAATAATTTCATTATATACTTTATAAACCTATACCTGGTGAAAGCTCTTGTTGTTTTCTTGGAAAAGAATACCTAAAACAACACAGTCACATTAAGTTGATACAAAAGACAGAACCAGAAGTATCCATCTGTATGATAAACTAATCATACTGAAGATCCCCATCCAGGATGTGACAGGCACTGCTTCCAATGTCACAAAGCAGCATTGGAGTCACTCACTGATCCAAGCTTCAAAACTCATTTTTCGAGATAAACTGTTGTTCCTTATGCACCTATAGATAGTCAACAGCTAGTCAAAAATACACTTCAACAAGTGCTGAAACTAGTAATAGCAAATCTTAGGTGATATCTTCTGAGGATACCACAGAAAGATCAGAAAAAAATGTTGCTGGGCATTCTGAAAGTAAGCCACTGCTTTAAAATATGGATTAAATTCATCACCATTATATGTGCTTGGGGTTGGGTGCATGAACAGAGAGACTGGCGTCGTGCATCCTGGCATTAAGATATATATATAGCCCCTGCACATGCCCTGAGGGACCCCACATTCCCCTAGGAATTTGGGAGATACTGCTGGCCAGCAACGTCTCGAGTTAAACTTTGCTTAAATTACATTTAGCCCCATTAAATGATTGTAGGGAAAGGATTCTACTTACTGGTTCATTCCTGACAGATGTCTCAACTTTTAGATACCACTTAGAGAAAATGAAATGATGTTAGCTAGGAGTACAAAAATAGCCATATCAATAAAAGTGCTGTACTGTTTACATACAGTATGTATAAAAATATCAAAAAAACTACTGTAATATTTACATATAACTTTACATGTATAATAAAATCTACAATTTTGTGATTGAAAAAAACACTTTTAAACTAACTTCGGTGGAAAATTAATTAGAAACGAAATGAAAATAGTTTTGCTTCCAAACATTCTAGAATAATTTTTTGTAAAAATTTTAAAAATTTCTCACGTAAATCGACACGCCATTACAAGTTTATCTAATCACGAAATCAATATATAAGATCAATAGAAAACATTGTAATATAATGAATAAATTGCAGGTCTGATTTCAAATGGCTGAGATCTGGAAAAAAACAATTTGGTGTAGGGAGCGTCCACAATGAGTGACAGCTTCGATTTCAGAGCAAAATTAGAGCTTTAGAATAACAAATATTACACAGATTTCACAAGATCTATAAAATTTGATGTCTATTTAAAGTCTGAAGAGATCAATCACTTACATTTTTTGTGTCTTTGACGTGTTTTTTTGGATGTTTTTTCGACTACTTCAACAGTTTTACCAGAATGTTTCCCTTTTCATTTCACATGTGCGCATGTCTAGACAATGAAACCGCTGAATTCTCGTTCCAATCCTCTCGTGACTTGGAACGCCTGACGGTATTTGCTACTTCGTGGCGCAGGGCCTAGGGTTCGTTTGGTATTGGTAGTTTTGGTAGTCTGTTATATCAGATCTTTATCTGTTTATTTTGAGCATATCTGTTGTTTATATGCAGCATGGCTTTATTTGTGAGAACACGACGGAATGCAGGGAAACTTTTTCGGGATGGCGTACGTGCGTTTTCAACTGGTAGTGTGCAGAAACAAAAGTTATCTGAGAGCAAAGTTTACGAGCTACGAACTTATACTCTAAAGCCAGAGAAATTCAGTAAGTCACTCATCTTTCGAGACTTTTAGTTCTTTCCTAGCTATAAGTTAAGTTTAGAAACTAAAATTGGAGGACCAAAGAGATTTGAGAAGTGTGGAGGGGAGGAGGGGGGTGAATTGGCAGGGATTAATGACCTGGGTCCGGTTGTACGAAGGGTGAATAGCGCTATCCAGCGGATAAATCCTTATCCAGCGGATAAAATCTATACAAAATCTATACAGGGGATAACTCTTATCCGGTGGATAACTTTATCCAACCTTCGTACAACCGGGCCCAGGTCTATCCCATGGTGAGAATCAGTGATATTAAATGAGGGCTGTCAATTTATATAATGGTGTGTGAGGGAGTCATCCTACAGTACAGTGCATGACTGACTGCAAATATATACCCCCTTGTATACACACCTTGTACCTTTTTTCCTCTTCTACCCCTCCCTTGTAGGGGAGGCCTGGGTAGGGAGAGGTTATTATAATAATTAGAAAGAACAATTTTAGGAACATGATTTTTGTACATAGTTCTAGTTGTGCAGTGAAGTCCCTTAATTCTATTATCAACTCATGTCTTGAATATGTTAATTACAGTTGATTATATGCGTCTCACTTACGAACACATTGGGAAAAGAACACAACACTCAAAGCTGTGTGGATTTTGGGCTGTGGATCTTGGTGGTACTTTGAGTGAAGTTGTACACATTTGGGAGTATGGTAAAATTTTTAATTATTTGTTCACCAATAAAGCCTATTGTTCATAAATGAAGATAGAAGGCTTAATTTATCATAACTACCTCCAATAATGGTATCTACAGTCATGTTTACAAATGCAGACTTTTTATATTGAGTTACTAAAAACTATAATTGATATCAAATTAATAAGCATGTTTTACTTGGTTAAGTCATATGACTATACCACCTCAAAATCCACAAAATTGATATTAATCACCACTTTATTCTTTGATTAGACAGTTATTCACATCGTACAGAAGTACGTAAAGCACTCAGCCAAGATGATGCATGGCAAAATGAATATATAATACATTTAATGAAGATGCTTGTAAGGCAGGTAAAGCAATAAATTAGTTAGTATTATGTGCTATTAGCATGCATTATTTCTTGAAATTAAACAAAAATATAAGCAACAACAGTACTGGATGTTTTAACAACTTCATGTCATCAGATTGTCAACAGTCGTCAAAATATACATCCATTACTATTTTTGCTTATAATTTTGTTCAAATGTTTTTCCATTATATTCTTATTATGATTGAATTGTTATCCATATTGTCTTTATCTGGTAGGAAAGTGTGACCATGAGAGCCGCTCCCTGGTATCCAGTTAAGAACTTTATGTCCACTGGAGGTTTGTATAATACAGTATCAAATCCTGAGTTGCTTGCTACAAATATAATATTACTGTAGCAGCATTTAGAATAAAATAATATAATGGTATTAGCTTTCTACAGCCTGCCAAAATGCAAGCCTTCTGCCCAACAAAATTCTTGGGAGCCCTATGGAACCCTCAAAATTAAAAGTTTCATATAGGAGATGTGCCATGTTGCTCATGCTTTAGTCACCCAAGCTTGTACATAAGGCACCATATATTAGTAACAAGATGATTGACATGTTAACAGCATTGTTTCAAAATTGACGTAGGGATATATGAACTGTGGTCCAATACATTAATTCCTGGTAAACAAGAACAGTTAGAGCACAGATGGTTACAGGCACTCCCAGTCCAATGTAAACTGAGTCCCCCAGTAGGCATTTGGTTCAGTGAATTGGGACCAAAAAATAAAGGTAAGTGCACTCTAGACTCGCCTCTTGCAGGGGTCACGGTCTTCCCATGCATCAGCCCCCACCCCCTCACTCTGTACCCTCCTCCCTCTTATAAAATCTGTTGGTAAAATGAAGGTAAAATGGAAGCCTGGGAATCAATTAATTCTCCAATCTTTGTCATCTTTCCCAAGTTCATTTTCATTTTCTATTCCTCCCATTTACTCTGAGACACCATTCAAGTCCACGTTTGGCTTCTTCTAATACATTTTTGTTTATTATTGTTTTACCTACAGTTCATATTCTGATGAATTATAAAAACATTGATGAACGATGTACAATTCGTGAAACTCTTCTTGAAGATGAAGAGTGGAGAGAAGCAGGTATATGGAAATGACTATCTGTATTGCATTATTGATTCTTAGGCTTATAATTATAAATTTACTTAGGGTCACCAAGAAGTTATTTCAAAATCACAAATTTTTAAAGTCATTGCATATTTCATGGTGTCTTTTTTTGACTACCACATAGCTGAACACTTAAATATCAAGTTTAGGATTTTATTCAGATTATTTGACTCTTGCATAATCATTTATTTATTGTTTGTTGTTAGTGCGTGATTCCCTAGCATTTTATGCTGATATGGACAGCAAAATCCTAACTCCTACACAGTTCTCACCATGGAAGTGAACTAATCACAGTAAACAGTAATATATTCATGGATATTCACTGTGTGTCTGGAAAAACTAAAATATCAAGGCTATGCTGTAGCAGTGCCTGGGTGCTTGAGGCGACTACAATTTGTATTCAATTGACTGAAAATTCAGCCAAACTCCAATTAAACATGTCAGAAATTTTAGACTAGCTAGATATACCTCAATAAAATATATCATGGTTTTTATTTTGTACTCAATTCAGTTGATTGTATGTCAAAACAATAAATATTTTCATAAAAAAATGAATGATAAGGGATTGGTTTGAAAAGTAATAATAAAAGAAAAGAAAAAAAATGAATATCTTATTTGTTATGTTCATGATACATCTCTAAATGATGATGATTATGATGATTAACAGACAAAAACTGTAGCCACATAGAATGTCTACCATCCTTGTAACAAGTCTGCAGAAGGAACCATCATCCCACATGTCTGTCATCCTCATATCCAGAGAACCCCCCCCCTCCCCTCCCCTTTTAATTTGCTGGCATGGAACCCCTGGGTACAATTGTCAACAAACTAGTACTACACACAACTCCCTCCTTGAGAAATTCAAAATTCATTTGATTATCATACACAGGAAAAGGGTGAGAAAGTGACGGCGCACTTGGGTGTTTTGCGTGCACGGCCATCGATAAACAGGAAACCCAACCAGTCGGTGACAATCGGTTCCAGACCCCACCCCAAGAGAATTCTTTTGGCCACCTTCCCATCCCTATGGCGCTTCTTTTGGTTCGTAGAACACGTTATACGACGCTCAAATTACTTTCTAACAAACGATCACTATCTACCATGAGTTCAGAAAAGATCTACGAACTGCGTACTTATAACATAAGACCTGATAAGTTTGGTTAGTATATATGACGTTCGATGTTACAAATCCTTAGTGATCTCCAACAAAAACACGCGCGCTCAAATGTCCGCCAAATTGGCATTTTCAATTGTTTATCTACTGCATAATAATAATCCCGAGTATCTGCATTTTGACGAACTTTAACACAGCTTAAATGACGAAAAATTGTCTTCACTTTCAGCTGATTACATCAAGTTATTCTCTGAGAATATCGGCACGAGAACTGCACATTCAAAACTGTGTGGATTTTGGACGACTGAAGTTGGTGACACACTGAATCAAGTTGTGCACATTTGGGAGTATGGTAATTACAAATCAGCGAGATAATTTTATTTTAATTATTTTAAAAAGGTACAGAAAATTAGCTACGAAATGTACGAACATTGCATAACAGGAGCGGGGTGGGGGTGGGGGTGGGGGTGGTAGTTCGGGATGGGGGACTATATTGAATGCTACTTTGCAGTACATTCCTTATTTCTTTGATGTCCATTATAGATAGTCATTGCCACAGAGCAGCTGTTCGTAAAGCACTCAGTGAGGACAAGAAGTGGAATACAGAGTTTACTCCTTTCTCCAAACCAATGATTGTTAAACAGGTATATTTCCCTTGCATAGATTTTTAACTGGCAGACCTCTGGATGTGACACTGGGCAAGAGTACAGATTTATTTAATTGAAAATGGGCATACTCAGGAGTTTTTAAAGGGGGGATCCAGATCCATTGTTCAGCAATTACAAATAATTTGCGAGTTCCATTCTAATTTTTGTGATGTATTAAAATTGAAAATTAGGAACACGAACAGATTCAAGACACTCACGTAGTGTCATGTTTGATAATCAAACAGTCGAAAGAGGAAAATGGAAAAAATTCCCCTGTCTGGGGGAGGGTGCTTGGAAAGAGTTGTTCCTATATTTGCATACCACAGGAAACCCATACGACCAAAGAGAACATGTTAGACCATAATTGAGGGGGTCCTAGGGGTTTGCAGGATTGCAGGATTGACCATTTAAATTGCAGTATTGCGGGATTTTAAAACCCTGTGATATGCGGTATTTTCTTTTTTGAGCTGCGGTATTACGGGAAAAACGATTTGAAATTGCGGTAATGCGGTATTTTTGAGGCCTGCGAGATGCGGGATTTTGCTTCTGGCACTCGATAGAAAATTTCATGGCGTGAGGTCCCGTGGGAGTGGTATTTCGAATTTTTCGTGTGGTGAGCCATATTTTCGAATTTTTCAAGTGGGATTGCAGGATAGACCATTTTTTTGTGCAGGATTGCGGTATTTTCGAATTTTTCATGCGGGATTGCGATATTCGTAACCCCCCTAGGCCCCCCTCATAATTAAGTGAAAATAAAATGAGTCTTATCTAAGGTGCAACATAAATAAGGTGCAAACCTCTCCATCTGGACAGCTCTTTTAGACTAAGACAATGCCTTAAAACAGCATTCTGAGTTACGTGTTTTCTAATTAAGGCGTGTCTTATATAAAGTGAGTCTCATATATTCTTGTATAAATGGACCTACATTGTAATATCTAATTGGTATGTACAGTGCCTTGGGCAATGTCTGGTACGGCTATGCAGTTTGGAAATGCTGAATGTGCTCAATATGCCTGCAAATACTTCACTAAATGCTAATGTGATTGTACTTTCTCTTGCAGAAAAATGTTATAATGAGACCAGCCTCATGGTATGAAGTAAGAGATCCTGTTCCAACTGGAGGTTAGTTGGGCTCCCTATGTATTACAGTTACACAGGAAACCCAAACATTCCAAAACTTAAAACCTGAAGTTCCATTTTTATTATTTTCATAATTTTTCCATTAGGAATGTATGAACTTAGGACATACACTTACAACCCAAGCAAACGAGATGAAATTGAAGAGAAATGGGCACCTATCATTCCAGCCCGCATCAAGTACAACGCCCCTGTTGGAATCTGGTTTAGTGAGATAGGTCCAATTAATGAGAGTAAGTTGTGAAAATAAAACACTTGATCTCATTTCTTTGGGCATGATTTTCCCTTTTCAGATGTTATTATATTGATTGTTTCTTCATGAAAAGGTTTACATACAAAATCTGTTTTGGTCTTCTGTCTGATCATTGCTTGTTGGGTGATAATAATATTGTGGATCAATCCCTACCCTACCCTCATTTGGGAGTGGTTGGTGGTGGACTGTGGCAGGGTTACTATAGTGACAGGGTCCTCAAGGGATCTTCCTTGGCAACTTAACCTTAGTCCCCATTACAACAACCAACCGGAGTTTAACAAGTAAGTTCCAAATTGTTTGTTTTTTAGTATACTCCCTGTATTCCTACAATGATGGTGACGAAAGAGCAAGAATTAGAAAAGCTGCCTTTGAGGATAAAGTAGTAAAGGAAGGATGTAGGTATTCTGTATACTGCTGATTATACACTACGTACAAGGCTATGTACTGTAGGGGAGGGGTGTATTGAGGAGGGGTGTATTGAGTGTGCATTCACCGATACTCCAGTATCTAATGTCTTGAATCCTAAGAGTCTTGGTAGGCTTTGTTGATCCTGTGGTCAGGCCTTTTTGATTATATTTTCTATTTTACTAACCTTAACTTTTTTCTTTCTTTAGTGCATAAAGTTGATGTCCATTTTACTAACACTAAATGTAAAATTCTTCATCCTACTGCATTTTCACCGTGGAATTAATTAATTGAATCAATTTTCTGTTTTTGTGTGTATTATATGTGTATTAATATGAGAGGGTGGGTCTGTGAGCAAGCATTAAAAAAAGCAAGAGATCAGCTTAGCTGCTAATTCTCTTCCTCACCCCACTTAAATAATTTTAAAACATTTTTTGAAGAAAAATAATTTTGTAATAATTAGAATTTAAGTCACTTAGTCTATTAAGCAAAGCTAAAAAAATGACCACCTTTCGAAAAATATCCTTATAGTAATCCAACAGGTGTTAAATGAATTTGTTATATGCTGATTTTAAGGACTAGTACACAATTATAAATTGGGCTGTATACATGTACTTGTGCATTGAAGGTGTCATGTAGAGTAGATTTCATATGACTGTGAAAACAGCATCGCATGGTCACGGCACGGTTACGGCAGGAATTGCAAATGTTTTTATAGACAACACGGCACGACATGACCACAGCACAGTGCGGTCTGTTTCAAACTCATGCGAAATCTGTTCTATACCATATGCATTACAATCAGACTATAAACAAAATAAACGAAGAAAGTGTTGAAAAGTAAATATTGCATTTACTAGTGCTTCTTGTGAGAAACAACAATCAAATTAAAAATAAATGAAATATAGAATTATTTTACATTTATTTAATCATTCATTCATTCTACAATTTCTATGTATTAGTTATATACAGTCACTTAAAAAGTCTACAACTTCTGACAATTCTCTGTTCTTTGCTTCTTTGTGAGCCCATCTGTCCTCTGCAAGTTTGGGTGTTATCTGCCAGCGATCATGATATATCCTTTTGCCACATCCTGGGCATTTCTTACCACCTAAGACAAATCATCCAAGTGTTACAATAGACCAGTTTCGAGTTCCTCTTTGCTCAGGCTAAGCCTCGAATCCAAGTAAAATATTCAGTAAAAAATTTTAGCAAAAACCCCGTGGAATTCTAAAGTATTCTCTTTGTTTGTTCATTGCATTCCATTGGACTGTTGCTAAAATTCTATGGAATAAATTTTGCGTAATCGAGGCTTAGCCTGAGCAAAGAGGAACTCGAAAATGGAGTATTGAAAGAAAAACTTTGAAAAGTTCAAATGGGGGATGGAGAAATCTAAGGGATGTATGTAAGCAAAGCTGCTGCCCAAGAGAAAGTATTGTGAGCCAGTTAAAAGTTAGAAGCTGAGCCATTTTTAAATGGCAATTAAAATTAAAATTTGCCCAATCTCATACATGTACATACGATGGTAGTGTAATAAATTGTCTAATTTGTACCTGTAAAAGGAGGGGTCTTCATGTATTTATCCAGACAACCATAGTGATACAAATGAGTACAGTATACTCGTTCAATAAACATAGGATCTTTAGGGTCTGTAACACAGTCCTAAAAATATTTTTTTAAATATATTGAGTAAAAGAAAATGTAGTTGAACTTGTTTTATTAAGATATATAAATCCCCTTCTATAGAATACAAACACTAACTGGGTGCAATACTTTACACTATTTAGACCTAAATAGCACTAAACAACAGAATTAGCATAACATCACTATTTAGTACTATTTATGTTGCACACTTTTAGTGTTTGTACTCTAAACCTTGTAGCAACCCTGCCAGGGCCTCTTGAGTCAGTTGCTCCCTCACTTAGTTTAACTGTCTTGTTACGTATTTGTGGTTTTCTTTTTTTTATTATTATTATTGTAACCTGTTATCTAAGTGGAAGCTTCTAAATAAATAAATGAATAAATAGCTATCCAACAGTTTCTAAAAAAGCACATGCAGAGATAAAAGGGATGTTTCACACAAGTCTGAGAGAGAACAATAACAGAAGACTGCAACTATCAATAAATCATCTAGTTTGCTCTTTGCACCACGACTGGTTGTTTTACTGTAAGATCCTCAATTCACTTACAGATTTATTCATTTCACCTATGTCGTAAAAGATTTTTAAACCATGATTTTTAAGTGTGCCTCAATTAAGATTACAATTAATTCTTGTACCATATTTTCTTACTCACCTTAGGGTCAGACGGAAGTGCTGTCTTTTTACACAGCATGCAGTCCTCTGTTGGATAACGTCTTACACACTCTTTGATGAGAAAAACACAGACAGGCTGCAGAGATGGTTTGGGTTGGAAGGGTGGGGCTCTAAAAGATAAATATTGTTTATAAAGAAAGTTATAAAGAAATGCCCAAAAAAGTTTAAACTGCAATGTGCCATTGCTTGAAGTCCAAACAGCAGATTTTTTCAGCAGCATCAATGGTTGAGACAAAAGTAGCAGGCTAATATGATACTCTAGCCAATAGTTATGACCCCTAGAAGGTGTGCAGTAATGCACGTATTGTGACATTTCTTTATAGAAGATTATGTCTTACTTGGGATTTTTTCGTACTGGTGGTTGAACACATTGTCTTGCCAAGTCAACTGCTTGTCCTGTAAAAACTTTGACCAGTGATGTTGGAAAATTGGAATCTTTGACCTCTATACTGAATACCATAGGGAAACAAAATAATAATAATAATTGTTAATGTCCATCATTACAGTCATCATCAGGGACCATGATGACAAATGTTATTTAAGGGTGTACTGACATATAAAAATGGCCCGTTGCTAGGGAAATTTGAAAATACTCTAAAATGCCACCAAATTGTCATATCGCTTTTATATTTTGTAGTTTGTCTTCCCTGAGGGAACTTTTGCATTTTATGGCGCCATTGCATGATGTCATCATGTGACGTCATAGATACAATAAAAAGCTATAATTTTTTTCAGCACTGTATATTTGAGAATTTAAAATGCATTATTTTAATCTTGAGACCAAGGTACATAGAATCGAGCATGGGTTTTAAGAATGGTTTCCAAATAAGCCTTTTAGGATTTTTTGAAGGTCGTATTTCTCAATTTTTCGCAAATCCCATGCTCGGCTTTGAAGAAAAGGCTGTAAAGAATATAAATATTGAAAAAACACTTCGTTTTGATGAAATTCGCCAAAGATTATAGCTTTTTAAAGAAACCAGAAGTAAAGTGTCCTGCGCATGTGCAATAAGAACGAAAATGAGTCCTTTTTGTCAGGTGTGCGCCGCTCTACCGGAAGTTAAATGATTCACGCCAAAAACGCGCACATGTGCATGTCTTTTCAATTTTGCCGGCCAAAATATGACCTTATTTTGCATAGCAACTGTTGCACAGCAACGATATATGTCAGTACACCGTTAAAGTCCATACAAAGAGAGAGTAAGTTTTAATTTGATCAGGCAATACAACATAGATCCCTTTGATTAGACTCACCTAACGGCTTCGTCTGGGTAATTATCTGGAATTGTTAACCGAACATCCAATGAATAACTAAATAAAAAGAAAGATTTTTAATGCATACAAGTTTATTAATATTTTACTTAAAGACAACCTATATACCAAGCTTGTACTACCTAATACTGGAATAGCTGATCATGCAAATGCTCCTTTTTATGTACATGAGACTTCAGAGTAGCAACAAAGTTACCTGCCTTATGCAGGCTGGGTTGGGGAGATTCCTGGCATGGTTGATGGAAAAGGAAATGTACTATTATCATGTAATACCCACCTATTTTCTTTGGTACATATATTTATTACACCAGTCTTTTGTTTGATTTTCAACTGATCTTGATCTGTTATTAACTTGTCCTTGATGTAACTTAATTCCTCACTACATGCAATTAAAGGATTTTCATCTAAAAATTTACGGACAAATGACACCAATGAATATACCTATAAAACAAGAACAAAATATAAATCAGTTATCAACTGAAAACAAAATCTAGGAAGAAATTGACCATTTTTCAATAGATGCCCTAACTTACTGATACTACACTGCTCACTATAAAGTTGCTATGGTGACTAACGTTTTCATAATAATTTGAAGGTGGAGCCCATGAAGATTGTCTAAGTGACTTGTTGTGCAGGTATTGATTTATCTTTGATATTTTACCATAGGGAAAGTCAAGTATTACCATTTTGGACCATTACCGCCGTTTTCGATGAAGCGCGACTACCTAGACATCAACATTGTAGATTGCACTTTGCATTAGACGTACGTCAATATTCTTTACCTCTCAATAAATGCACATTTTACGAGATACACCGATTGCTATCAATTACAAAGATTTAAAAGATGCTTTAATTTTTGAATTTTGGAAGTTAGCAAAGGTTTATTTCAGTGGGTTTTGAGTCTTTCAAGAACGATTGAGGGCTGTGTAATGCAAAGTGCAGACTACAATGTTGATGTCTAGGTAGTCACGTTTCATCAAAAAATGGCAGTAATTTATTTTTGAAAAACATTAATTTGAAATCATCAAAAATTAGTAATTTGAGCTATTTTCATGTGCACCCCTTGGTTTACTGCTGATAGCAACACAAAAGATTTTGATGACAATGCATTTATCATAGCAACAATGTTTTCCATAGCAACATTACTTGTTACTATAGCAGCAATTACACTAAAGATTTTGACTCTATCTACTACACAAAATGAAAGACACAAATTCACATTTGGGTCAGTCATTGGTCAGCCAAGCCCACACTCATCAATAAATTGATATTTATTGCAATTAGTGAATTGGGATCTTGATGATGTACATATATCATAACTGGACATAAAACCCCAAAACTACTTTGTGGGAAAAGGGGGCCATGTTATGCTTTAGCGATTTACATGTAACCTTATGGTTATCAGGTTTACAGGCATGAACTAGTGCTGGCATATCTCAATCTCTGCCAGGAACAGCTGGAACATTACATTCTTCACCATGCTTATTTATTTATTTATTTGAACAAGTTACACACTAGCACACAACATTTAACACAAAATTTTGACATGCTCCCTTGTACTAACCTGTTGTTTTCCTACATATTGTTTCATTTCTTGATCACATGTATCCATTAGTTTACTCAGTAATTTTGGAGGTAAAACACTACTTTTCAGTTCAATTAGAATTATGTCCTTGGGATATTTTTCTGGGAATTGCATTTTTACTGTCAATTGTTTATGCTTTGTACGTCTGAATATAAAAATGAACAGAAAAAAATCATGTTGATTTGTATCATAACATAACTTATTAATCATAATATCAACCTGGAAAATGTTATCTTCTAGAGTTTGTATGACTGTGAAAATGACACCACACAGTCACAGCACAGTTACAGCAGGAATTACAAATTTTTTTTTTGGACAACACAGCACTGACACAGCCACGGCACGGTCCGTTTCACATTTATATACAAAATCTGCTCTACAGTACAGTTAATGTATTAGAACAAAACCCCAATTTAATGATCTCCCAGTATAATGATCTAACTTTACCAGTCCCTTGCTGGCATATCATTATAATCAGAATTCCACTGTAGTCTACTGATTTTATAAATTTTTTCAACATTGTTTGGCTTTCCTACCCGCTTTCTTTCAGTTTAATCTTTGCAATTCACCTAAATACATATCTAACCACCATGAAACCCTAAATCTAACCTTTAATATAATCACCTTCAGAAAAATTTAAGTTAAACCAGTGGAAAAAATAATCACAATACCACATTAATTAGGTTCAATATGTTACACTGATCACTCAAGACATACACAACAAAAAGAAAAAAACAAAACAAGATAACACAGAATGCTATGACATCCACAACTAACTTGCTAAAACATCAAAAATCAGTTCAAATTGTGTACTTTAGAGAACATCCGGCGAGTAAGCATTTTCCGGCATTTTGTCGATTTCGAAACCCAAATTCAAACAAATCTAATACTCACTTTAGATGAACTTGGACATTTAGAATATGAAAAGATATAATTTCCACGCTTTCTATATTCTCTAATATTTTAGTCTTGGCATCTTTGAGCTCTTTTTCGATAAATTTTTGTGTTTCGTCAGACAAGGTCGCCATTTTTATTCCTGCTTGACCGGCCTGAGCCTGCAGTTGTGGTCAGCAGCTGAGTCTTCCCAGCATCCTTAGAGTTCTTGGTTGTCTGCTTCATGCTGGGCTTCCTGTGGAGTCGTCGAAACGGAGCCAACTACCGCAAAGAGAAAGTGCCAAGACATGAATTTCCTAGAAACCCTTACTTCGATACGGTAATAGTATATAAGTAACTGTTTACATTCACTCTCTCTTGGAAAAAACAATAACAAACAAACAAAGTAATTAATTCCTTAATTACTAAGGGAGGGAGTGGTGGGGGGGTCCAGAGGATTTTTGTTGTGACACAGTAAAATTCACCTCACCCCCCATTAAGGACTGTAGCATTTTAAGGCACTGTTACACTGTGCAATTTTCTCAGCAACTTGTCTCGCAACGGCGTTGCGAAACAAGTTGCAGAGAAAATTATGGCGCTGTTACACTGTGTAATTTTCCCCAGCAACTTCCCCAGCAATATTGCAAGTTGCTGGGGAAAATTGCACAGTGTAACAGCGCCATAATTTTCTCTGCAACTTGTTTCGCAACGCCGTTGCGAGACAAGTTGCTGAGAAAATTGCACAATGTAACAGCGCAGTTTAATGATCCCCCTTATTACTCAAACTCAAACTCAAAACCAATGTTAATACGCAGCCTTCGTTCTGACGTTACAGGATCGTAACGTGGTATATGGGATCAGGGATCAAGCCCCAAATTATGGCCAGGATCAGGGATCAGAGGCCAGGGCTCAGGGATCAAATGAGTGGGATCGAGGATCAGGGACATTGGGTCAGGATCAGGGATCAGCTCAATTTTTTGCACCAAGGATTAGGATCAAAAATTTCTAAAAATATGGACTCAGGGATCAAAATTTCCGTAAAGTCCCGGGATCAGTGAGACGAAAATATACCATGTTACGAGCCTGGACGTTAATCAAACTATGTTCTTTGAGGTTCAAATCGTACTCATAACCTGATAATCCCGCTGTAAAACTAATAAACTATCAATAAATTTTACGAAAACTAATTATATGATTATCACCAGTGCTCAAAAGAATAGAACATTGGTTAACATCCGCAATGTTAGCCGTAAGGAAAACATTAAGTATCTAGGAAAATATATCGACAAACATCTCGACTGGCCTGATACACATATATCGCATGTGTGGAACAATTAATGCAAATGTAGGATATTATCTTGATTTGAAATTAGATATTATCTTGAATTGGTATTTTCGACCATTTCTATTTATTCTTTCATAATCTTTTTCTTTTTCTGTCTAGATCTTTTTTCTCTCTCTCTTTAATTAACAACTAATTTTGATTTTAGGACAGGAAATAAAAAGGGTGAAAAAAAGAAAAGAAAAAGAAAAAGAAAAAAGCTAGGCCCTAGGCGGTTTCGAACCCGGCTCTTACATTTGCTCACTTGCTTCACAGTTCAAGGGTTTTCCAACTGAGCCACGGGATCACCGGTAATTTGCACAACAATACACAATCATTCACGCGATATACTAGGTTATTTTGTCCTCCAAATTCCTCAGTAGACCAGTTAGCCTAGTGGTAAGGTGCAGTCACTTATGGCCTAGGATCCGACTGTTTCCTCCCTCTTTGACCGCGAAGCTTGCTGCGTTCTACCGGATAGCGCGGAAGGGGCCGAAATCTCCATCCTATACGTAACATGCGATGATTCAGCGATTTGTCTGGATGCATGGTCCGACTTTTTGGGTTACGTTTTGCATAAGATTATCATACTAATTTCTTGGCTGCCGGGTTCGAGTCCTGCCTGCGTCAACAGCTTTTCTTTTTTTCTTTTTCTTCTGTTTTTAATGGATTCTATTTCTCTTCTCTTATTTTTCTTGGTTTAAAATTCTGGTCTTCAATGAAGAAAACTACATAAACTCTTTACATTAGCTTGATGCTTTCAAATTTTGCGTAATTTAGAAAAACAAATTCTCTGAAATAAGAGTTATCTAAAAAGAATCATTCCACTTTCCAAAAGCCAGTGGTCCTCTGATACTTGTACAAGTCATTCTGAAGCATTCCCTAATCCCAGCCGAATATGTATCTCTAGGCCTACTAAAAAACATGCGCAGTGACTATATTGGCGGCCATTTTTACCCAGCGTTTTCGAAAATAGCAGTTTACGACTGTCCACACGGAAAAGATAGATAAACGTTTACGTTCACTTCACTTTGAAGTCAGTGCGTTTTCAAAAATAAGCGTTTACAGTGGAGCATTTTTCGGCCTTTGGACGAAACATGTAAACGGTCCAATCTCGTACCCAGAGTCTCCGTTCCTCTTGGTCAGCGACCGAGAAACGAGAGGCTCTGACCAATACAGTTATTTGGAGCACTCTGATTGGTTGACAGAACAATAGAAGGAGCGTTTGAATTTTACATTCTTCGCATATTTTGAGAATCGAGATTTCCCGGAATTATCCTAAATTATTACTTCCAGATCGATTTTCGATAAGTAAAATTGTTCAGGGTAGCCTGAACCATTGTCAGAATATAAAAAGATTGTCAGACTACTTCATGTCGAGAGGATGTGAGCAAGCGATAAGATTTAGTGCAGTTTTAATAGGAGATTTGTGGCCCGTTGGTCGTTGAAGGTCGTGGTTCGAAGAGGGCCGTTGGACTATCGATTCAAATTCACTTGACAGGCTTCAAAACGTGAAATAAATCACACAAATGACTCACATAAATATCATTCTTTACCTCTGAGTATATTTCTAAATACGGTGCATAAAAATAAGCTCTCGATCAGCAATTTTCTGTCACAGATTGAGCTTGACATGCGCAGTTAAGCCAAGTCCGCAAATAGCGGACTAAAAATTTGTGTTGGCCAGAGCCTCTCGTTTCTCGGTCGCTGACCAAGAGGAACGCAGGCTCTGGGTACGAGATTGGTAAACGGTCAAAAATTTAAGCGTTTACACATGAAACCGTTATTGTGTGGACGGGACCTCGCAGTTATTTCTTGATATATAATTTTAAATCATATAATTATCTCCATTTATTCTCCACCGGAGTTTTCCGCAGTGGCTTTGTAACATTTTAATGGTTTTCTACAGCACTTAAAAGGTTTCTTGTGTATCCCAGACAAGTCAAAACAAAAAAGTTTAAATTATTCATTAATTTAGCAAAGCAATCGAAAATGTAATGGAACGGAAATGAGGTTTTTCTGGAGGATTAATGAGATTTTTAAGATGTGTGGCTCTTACAAGTGCCACATAAAGTTCATAATTAGCTTTTGTTATGAAATCTACAAAGCAAAGGAAAAGCTATAGTATTCACTCATTTTTGTACATTTTAAAAGAAAGCCTGTGGAGTAGAATTCAATTTTTTTTAAAAGACATTTATGAATATTACCAAAATGATTCCCTAGTCTCCTTCCATTGGGCTTGCTAAGTGAAATGATTAACCTAAACCATTCGGTCAACAATGAAACCGAGCTAGCAGGAAGTCAAAATCACAAAGAGAACGAAGATACATGATAACCCTTACCACGTACAGTAAACTAAGGATTTTTTTATTTATACACGATTGTTTAAAGCCCAATGTCTGTGGGGTCATGTGTTTCTCCACGCTCACTACCTCTATCGAACCTCTATATTAGATCCTTTGCTAAGGGAGGAAAACCGAAGTACCCCAAAAAGAACACTCGTGTCAACGGAAACGAAAAAGGGCGAAAAACAGTCCATCAGCCAAACTTTTAGAACAGTTTTCGTATAAATGTCAAAAGGACCGCGCAGTGCCATGACTGTGTCAGAACCGTGCGCTATCTAAGGGACCGATCGTTTATTACGTCGTAGCAGGGGCGGTGGAATTGCAGAGGGGGAGAGGGTACGTTAAAATCGAGGGGTACATAATATAGGGGGGCATAATTTTAGATTTTCTTGAAGCACACTGACTTTTGATTTAAGCCACTGCTAAACTGAGAACGAGCTCAGTGATTGTGCAAAGGGGTGTACGTTTTTTATTGAAAGATTTTGTAGGGGGATACAAATTTCATTTCATCTTTTTTACACTGAATCCCCCCACGCAATAAACGATCGCCGAGTCCCTAAAAACAATAGAAATTCTGTGAACGTGCAGTTTTCCTACTCACATTCTCTATCAGCATTTTTTGAATTTTAATATAACACAGGAAGCCCAAGTTGATTTATTGATGCCAGCGAGTGAAATGCCATTCGGTAATCAGTCTTTATTGTATGACTGACCTTGTGCCGAAGGGATAGTAGATGATACTAAATGAATGAAACAGCTGTATGGAATTGTTTTATCAATAGATACACGTCAAAAAAGTCAGAAATCGCCGACGACGCTAATATACAACTGATCTACATCGACCTTAGCCTTACTAGATAACACATCACGATAATCAGTTTCACATCAAGAATTCGAAGTACCCGATTTTGCGTAGAAAAAAATTCTACCTTTGATATTTTAATTAGAGCCAGTCCTGTTTCGAGACTTAACGATCGAGAAAACGGAAGGTTTGTTAGCCATACTATATATGAAACTATGGAAAGGCTTTTAATTTCTGCTTGTCATGAAAATTTAAATACCCGGGGCAACTTTTGGACAATTGTTTGATGTGACATCTGTTGCGAGAAACCCACAAAACGGCTACCACTGGGCCATTTAAAGCCAGCATATGTTCCTCTCCGAGGGGTCCCAAATTCACCTGTCAGGAATTCCATGACGGATCAGCGGGAGATGGCAGCAGTAACTTTTTGAATAAGGTGTTATGAAAACTACTGTCATTTATCAGTAAGATTATTTTCAAGGAATACATCTACAATTATATTTTCTGCGGGGAAAGATTGATGGGGTAAAACCTTTTGGAAAAATGATTCAGTTAATTGCTCCCTCATCAATGCACTAGAATTAGGATTCGATATGATTCAAGACCCATCGATCTCAGAGGCAGTTTTTTTTATTATGATTATGAACTGGCTTTATTATCTTTGATAGGATGAGATGGATGGCGAAGGTGACAGGAGAGTCCTCTCATTGTTGTGTTTAACATGCGGTTTTGCCAGCGCCTGAGACAGGGATTATGCTTTCCCTTATCCTCAACAAAACTGATCGGCCCGAAGTGAGTCCGGTCACTCATTGGTTTGAATGTGTGACGTACTTGATTGTCAGCTGATCAAATTGGGCGCTGTAAAATGAATTCGGCATTTAATAGTAATAACTTTATTTTTCGCAAGGACAACATTATAAATATAAATTCCACGTGCACCCCCATTATCTTTTCTGTTCTTTCATCCTTCCTCTCGCTCTTTCTTTCCTTCTCTCTTTACATATTATCATATCTAATTAATCGTGTCTAATTTGCCTTCTTTATACGTCTTGAGTTATAAAGACTTAATGTAAAGACCTTCTTTCTTTCCTTCTTTCTTTGTAGCTTCCTTCAATTCTTTCTTACTTACTTACTTGCTTTCTCTCTTTACATATCTAATGATATCTAATTTGCCATCTTGAAACGCCTTATTATAAAGATCAAGACTTTTTATAAAGACTTTCTAAGTATGGATAGTGCACCCCTAAGCCCCTCCCTCAATTGTTAATCTTATTCTTGAATTGTAACGTCACAGGTTAAAGGAAACAACAAGGTCGCGTGCCGACACATCTGTCTAATATAGCACAACACAACTACCTGCCAAAATCAATTGTCAAATTCAAAGCCATTCGACTACGCGTGCCTTCCACGCGTTAATTAGCAACCTGTTAATTATTTCTGACAATTATTGGAAAAAGGAAAGCACGTTTATTGGTGCCGAGGTTATTCAAGCCTCTTAGCACTGGTGTTAAGTCAATATTGTCATTCTTTTTGATAAAACAGGATAGAATCTGAAGTCATGTTTAAAGTGTTCAGCGAATAAATTAATTCAGTCTAGCACAAAGTGTATACTCCCAACTCATGAACATAAGACTTTGTGTTTGAATGATAGAAATTCATCGTCTTTAAGTAAGAGCTCGTGTTTTACATAAGCCAGGGTAGTCCTGGCACTACAAACAGCAACTTTTTTGTTTTCATTTCTCTAGGGACGTTAACAAAAAAGTTGTCTTTAACTGTTTTAGAGTTACGTTACTTTGTACCATAATTTCATGTGAACGTGATATCAGACTATAAAACTAATCTTTAGAAATTCTAGGTATTGCTGGGTTTCAAACAGCTGATGAATCTCATTATCTGCCTTAAGGTGTTTCAAAGTAGTTGTTGACGCGCTACACCTCTCATTTTAAATTCGCGATTTCATGGACTTCTTCTCGTCGGATCAAAATATCCTTTGGACAAATTATCAAGCAAAGATTGAATTTTTGAATGATAGTAATTTTAAGTCAATCTGTGTTTTTACAGCAAAGATAATCAATGATCGTTTAAATCAGTCTTTCTAAAATATCTCCCGTTTACGATGAGCTTTTGAAAAACGAAAACATAGGCCTAAAACTTCACATTCATGCACACATACTTATAGTAAAATCAGACAGTTTAAACAGAGCGATTTTGAGTACTAGACGCAAACATTTTTTATGCGTATTTTGCGTCGCAAAAACTAAGGTATAGCTTGTCATGCAGAAAAGAAATACTCAGCGCTCAAACATATGCGCCAAAATACTGAAAACACGTTGCTATATTGTTGTTCTTTCTCTCTGGTAAATTGCACTGGTTTAAGTGTTCATTTGGCGGAGTTATGATTTTTCTTCTGATAGTATATGGGATTCACTAGCTGCGACAATTTTAACTTTCAAGCGGCGTAAGAGATATCTCTTCAAGTCATCACTGTTTAGAGCCCAAAATCACGGCTATACTTACTCAAAGTATCATAAAACACGCAACAGAAATTTATTAAATTTGATATGTAAAGCAACATTTTTAAATTTCACTTGAATACAGTGCTTCAAACGCGCCGGAGTAGAATCAAACCCGTGTGTACAAATGCATGACGATGGCGTGATGCTTGCTGATTATGTCACGCTACATTCCTTCGCACCCGTGTTACGATGCATTTGCATACCGCGGTTTTATTTGAACTAGGATCACACAAAACTCGAAATTGGAAAAATTAGTTGCGGCTCCTCCATCTTTTTTCTCTTGCCAAACGTGCAGCAAGTCTACGGTTTTTCTTACTTCTCGAACTTTTAGTTGCAGGCATTGCATCGAAATGAAGTGTAAAGGCACTATATGCAAATGCGTCGTAACACGGGCGCGAAGGAATGTACCGTGACATAATTAGCAAGCATCACGCCATCGTCATGCATTTGTACACACGAGTTTGATTCTACTCCGGCGCGTTTGAAGCACTGTATTCAAGTGAAATTTAAAAATGTTGCTTTACATATCAAATTTAATAAATTTCTGCTGCGTGTTTTATGATACTTTGAGTAAGTATAGCCGTGATTTTGGGCTCTAACTGAAACAGTGATGACTTGAAGAGATATCTCTTACGCCGCTTGAAAGTTAAAATTGTCGCAGCTAGTGAATCCCATATACTATCAGAAGAAAAATCATAACTCCGCCAAATGAACACTTAAACCAGTGCAATTTACCAGAGAGAAAGAACAACAATATAGCAACGTGTTTTCAGTATTTTGGCGCATATGTTTGAGCGCTGAGTATTTCTTTTCTGCATGACAAGCTATACCTTAGTTTTTGCGACACAAAATACGCATAAAAAATGTTTGCGTCTAGTACTCAAAATCGCTCTGTTTAAACTGTCTGATTTTACTATAAGTATGTGTGCATGAATGTGAAGTTTTAGGCCTATGTTTTCGTTTTTCAAAAGCTCATCGTAAACGGGAGATATTTTAGAAAGACTGATTTAAACGATCATTGATTATCTTTGCTGTAAAAACACAGATTGACTTAAAATTACTATCATTCAAAAATTCAATCTTTGCTTGATAATTTGTCCAAAGGATATTTTGATCCGACGAGAAGAAGTCCATGAAATCGCGAATTTAAAATGAGAGGTGTAGCGCGTCAACAACTACTTTGAAACACCTTAAATGGTGGTCAATGCATGCGCTCTCAACCAGAGAATTTTCTATTTAAAACTCGTCTTTCGGCGGATAAAATTTCCAGCAAGATCGAGAATGACGTCATACGAAACCCAGCTATTTCGTGTGACGTAAGCCTTTATCATTCATGTGCCGATTGGCTATTTTTGCTTGTGAAAATTTATTGTGAAAATGGTTGGCACATTAGCATTGCAATTCGTTTGTTTGTAAACATGAAGTGTCACTATATTATCAAGTCCAAATATGAAACACCAGTAAAATTAACTTTCATCAAGAGGCCATAATAAATTTATGGTACTATCTTACTTTTATTTTTACTAGTTACGTTTACGATTCGCCATGTCATAGAATGACAAGTGCTGTCCACAGAGCGACGCTTCCGTAAAGGGGTGGTCTAGCCGTGAAATTTTTCTGATATCAACGCGGACAAACACACGAAACAACCAAAACATACATATGCATACCTCAATATGAAGTCATGGAATGGACTAGTTGATTATATTCATCATGTTTCTAAGTATTTTATCATACGTTTCCATTTAAGGCGGAATCTAAAAACCCCAATACCACCAATGTTTTGTCTACCAGAGATACGATTGATATAAATAATTTCTTGTACCAATGAGACATAAAATTTCACATGATTTGCCTATCGGAACTTGATTGATACCATCAGCTTACTATGAAAAATGGAATAGAAAATACTCATGTTTTATTATTAGTTATATAACAAAGAATATGGGATAAAGGGTACCTTGGACTCTATCTTATAAGGTGAATAAAAGAAGGAAAAAGATTTTAATGTTTAAATTATTAATAAGAAAAAATCATTGATACTTATTTCCGCTATCGGATCATGTCTAGCTGACAAAAAACAGTGCGCAAGTTTTATGATATGTATACAACAGTAAAAGGCGGACACATGACTGAATTCCTGTAGCTTTTTATATTAGAAGAGTTTAGAAACGAAAGAGTTTATTATTTCTACATCTAAGTATTTATTTATAATATAAAAGTTTATTTTGGAGATTTTTTTCGTGTAACCGCATGGTTCCTGTCTATGTGAAACCACCTAAATTCACATGACACCAGGAATTTCTAATTTTAGGACCACTACCAAAAAACCTTGAAGAACTCACTTGATGGTGACCTAAAAGAAAGACCACAAAATATCAAGTCGATTTTTGAATTTTATATATCTTATTGTCTTTCTGAGAGAATCTCAGCCTTCCAGTGATTTTCGAATACGTCTCTCGAGTTGTTTTTAAAATCTTTTTAAGAGAATATGACTTGTTCAGTGTTGCGGTCCAAAGGCACTTGTATTTGAAAAGATATATTCTCAAGTGGCCACCCAAGTCTTAGATCCCCCTTGCTGAAAATAAAAGACCTTTTCTTTTGCTTTTAATGGTATCAAGATCTCTCAACTTTTACCTCAAGGTTTTCTACACTTTCAGCCCTCTCGGGGAATAAGAGATACTTAACTCTCATCCGTACGACTAAAAACCTCGCGCTTACTTCAGGAAAACAATCTTATTCCCCCTTAAAAGTAAAGCACAAGAAGTCTTTTGTGAAGTTTAAGGCTTATTTTAAAGGAAAATCCTTATTAGATGTCTATGGTGAACCACTAGTTGGTCAAGGTACTTCAGGTTCTTAGTCAAAGGGGTCATAGAACTATTGTAGCCGATAATATGACAAAGATGCTATGACTAGGGCGGGTCGACCATTATAACATAAGTCCAAATACACACTTATCAACCTAAGAACCGAACAAAACCAGTAATTAAAACCTCTATTAGCTCACAAAGCGTGGCTTGTGACCATTCTTATGGACAATAGGCTATGCTATGGGTTTTGGCTTTCATTTTGAATAGGCCATTACACACCATGGATCGAGGAGAAAAACATGTAAAAGATCTTCCAAAATAATCGCGAAATCATCGCACACCCAATTATAAATATTTAAAACGAACTCTGAGGAAGTATAGGGATATCTGTCCAGTCGTAATCCTTCACTTTCTTTCCAAAAACTCCACGTTGCTGAGTCTAACAGGTGTACATTCACATCGTAGTACGCATGCGTGGCCTCACATTTGCCTCTTTAATAAATAATAGGCGACTAGTGTCACTACTGAACTTTTGGCAGATGGTAGCTACAATTAGAGGCCTTAAGAAAGAAGGCCCAAAACCTCTAACACTGTCGAATAGTAAGACTTTTCGGAGAGAAATTATTTGTTGTGTCTGGGACGAATAATTTCGGACTAGGAAAATAGTGGTGTCCATTTTTTGAGGCCTTATCTTGAAACACGAGTCATGGCTTAATCACCTACTATACTCTTAAATCTCTAAGAAGATAAAAACAAAACCACATTGGATTCAATCTGATCTTCTGGAATTAGGGTAGCTGCGAAAATTGCGATAAACTTTACTACACGTCCGTCTGCCTTCTTTAGAGTTTTTCGCGTTTTTCTGTAATCGAGACGGATTTGAGTCTGTTGTAGTAACAAAATTAAACAAAGATTGTATTAATTGTAAAGCCAAACAACTAGATGTTGTATTACCTAAGAAGCGAGCTAACAATTGTAAAGATTGGCACACGTCTGAGTCTTGTTCACTCTCTTTTTACAAGCAAGTTTGCTAAAGCTATTTCTGCTATATAATTAATCTATTCTTCTATATAAGCCGCCAACAAAGACATTAGCAATCTCTTTTATTTATCGAAAATCGAACAGAACACGAGGAATTAAAGCCAGAATTAAATAAAACATGATTTCTCAGTACACTTGTATGTTTTCATTGAAATATCAATGCAATATAGCTTTCATGAGCGCTTCTTGCAAATGTCCCGACCCCTTACAAATCAGCAAGCAACTTCCATTGAATAATAGCGCATTGTATGGGGAAGACCAATAAGAATTCAGCATCGCCCCAGGCCTGGTCTTGCATTAGCACTTGTAGTTATCATTGGTATATATATACCAGTCTACACAGCACACTAGTAAATCATAGATCAAAGCAACGCGCATCAAGCAGCTCTCAAGCTTCCATCATATAATCATGAGCATAAAAGATCTCGAGAAAAGTTCGGCTTTCACGATCCCAACAGCCACAACAATACGCTTTCCTACAAATGGAGAGGAAAATCCCGAAGGTACTGCTCGACCAGCTAGTAAATATCCAATTCTGTCACCTGTTCTGACACAGACGAGAAGACGGAGGGCGGTCAGCTCGGCAAAACAGAAGGAACCTGCAGTAGTTGCTCGACGGAATGCTCGAGAACGAAAACGAGTGAAACTTGTAAACGATGGATTCGTACGTTTAAGAAAGCACGTCCCAACAGACCCGAAGAATAAAAAACTCTCCAAAGTTAAAACGCTGCGAAGCGCCATTGATTATATCCGTCATCTTCAACATCTGCTTAGTCAAGCGAATAAACACCAGATACACGGAGAATCCGACTTGGATCCAGCTGCTACAAGCTCGTCGATTGAGTGGATCGCTACAACTGATCTAGTAAGTACAAACTCTTTTTCCCGCGCGCGCGAAACGTCGAACGCTGGCGATAGCACTGAGGGTTGCATATCGTGTCAAGTTAAGACGCTTGTAAGCTATCCCTGGCACTTCTTCTTATACTCTAGTACCTGTTTTCTACATTTTTCTGAACCATTCTTCCATTTATTGAATTTGTGGTGTTTAATTTATTGGTTTTATGAGCTGTAATTTTCGTTGTATTTTTTGGTTGTTTTGTTTAGTGCATCAGGGCTGCGTTCCTAAGGAGTTCTATTGCTACAAAGACCTTTAAATAGCAAGTCTCCTTTGAAAATCTCTAGGGACGTGACATTTAATAATTTTGAAAGAAATATATTTTGAATTATATCGCCTAAAATTTTAGATTCTGGTAAAAAGGGACTTCAAACCCCGAGTTTGTAGTTTCTTTTCCTCACGAATTAACACTATTTTTTAAAGAAATGTTATAGTTGCCAAAAATAACTAAAAAGAGGAAAACGTTCGTAGATGAGACTGGGGGATCGCGTAAATATGGAACTCAAAACATGGAATATTGCTCGCTTCATTACACAACATCAGTACTGTCAGATTAACTAATTCCTTAGAATGGTCGTTGTCAAATTGACGATTCCTTCAATATTCCATTTTTCCGGTGAAAATGAACTCACTCTTGATCTTAAATTAGTTTAAAACTAAAAATATAGTATCCAGAAATTCTAACGTTTTCCTAATCTTTTTTATGTCTTCACTTGTTCCTCAGAAAAGAGAGGAAGATTTCAAGGAAGAATACACAAAACCTATATTCACATTTACAACACAACAGAGACCGCGAAGCGCAGATTCAACAAATGCGTACTAAAATTCAGCCCGTTTGGCTTTGGAATTTTCAACAAGAAACAAGCCCTGGCCGGCAAATAAGGGAAGAAGAGCCACAAAGATGATCGAATGAAAACATTGAAGCTTACAAGCCGCGAGTTTGGTATAATGAATGGAAGATTCGAAACAAAGGAATACTTGATCTACGCCCAAACATTGTGAAATCTTCAACGACGTAAAAGTTCGACAGATATATTTGTACACAAAATACCCCGAATCTAAATCCCAGAAATATTATCTGGAAAGAGGAATATTATATAGAAGAAGAGGAGAAATATAATTTATACAAAATGTAGTATACGTATACTATAGTTACGTTTTGAGCAAATACTGAAAATGATATCAATAAATTACAAAGTTGATTTGAGCGATCGATTTGAAACGCGATTCTGTAATTCATTTTCTAAATACTAAGTCTTTTCAAGGGCAAATCATGACGGCTATAGAAGATGGGGACAGCTATTTGAATGGAGTTTATGCTAGTTATAAGATCGGAAGTTGAATTTGGGAAATTCGCAAGGCTGTCAGCTTCTTCCGGAACACAGAACTGTCTTTGATCGCATCTAGACAAAGCCAAAATTAGGATTGCCTGAACTCCGTCGCGAAATTTAGCTCATTTTGCGCGATTGTCTCCCTACGAAATACGTGGTTTCAGGAGTTAAATTCTACAAAATTTAAGTGAAAAGAAGCGGGAGTTTGTACCAAGGAATATCATAAAAGTAAATATTTTGTATTTACAAGAACAAAAGAAAAAACTTTTGTGTATTTTTTTCACTTCATTATTTATGCGCATTGGGGTGAAAGCGTCCTCACTCGAACTCGATGTAATTGGGTTTTCTTGGTCGAGTCTAGCTTAGAACATTCATTAACTTTCACTACATAAAAAGTCATCATTATATTCATCGTTGACTGGGCAAAATAATATATACTCTATCAATCCGTCAAACCAGTTGATTTCTTCCCGCCTAGGAGAATTGTTTTTAAAATGAGATGGGAAATCCTCAATATCGTGCTACCTCTAAATTAAGCTCTAAATTTACAACAAAGTTCATTTTGGTCCAAGCTTTTGATTATTACTGTGCTGTGCTCAAAGAAATGTGATTTTTTATTTGTCTTGGACGTGAAAGAAAGTGTGAACTTACATTTAACATCCACGTGTAGAAAATAGAATCTTTAATCGTGAACCATCTATCGCCTTCTAATTACTAAGGCAGAAACAAAGCGCACAGTTCAGCTTATTCAAAGCCTTTGTGATCGGTCAACTAGCGATGACTGCAGCAACACAGTGAGATATTCAAAGAACTATAGGCAAACACTAACACCAGGGGATAGGCTCAGAAGACCAAATCAAGACGAATCTATAAAACCCAAGAAAAAAACAACTTTAAAGAACCAAATTCCTATACCAAGCGTACAAAGATTCCAATTCCTTAAAAAATAAAATCAGAAAATTTAAACGCTTTTAGTTAAAGCGCGTGAAGAAAATCCAATCAAAGTGCTTTTAAATCGTGTATTTTTTTCTTTATTTTTTCTTTGGATGTTTCCATTATATTCAGGGGGTAATCTCCGGTCCTTTTGAATTTAGATAGCCATTGAGAACACAAGAGATTTCAATTTAAGTTCTAGTGTTGGCCAAATCTTAAAACAACGCGCAAAAACGGAGTATTTTTCATAAAATTCGTAGTCTTACTCAAGTAAAAAAACCCGCGCTCATCGATTAACCATATCCCACTTCTGCCACCATTTCAGTGACATTGGGCATTTTTCTCTCTCTGTCGCTTCTGATGTTAGTCTAGTTGAAGCTAATTGATTCGCAAAGTTTCTTTATAATGAATTATACAGCCAGGTGGTCGCACTTAATTGAAAATGTGACAGAGAAGACATTAAAAATTATTCCGTCCCAAGGAACCTAAAATTCAAGCGTCACTTCTAATTTATTGCACTCAAATAAAACTCTAAAAATACAAGAATACTTCTATTCGTTTGTCCAAAAACCCGACGCGCTCCAAGAGTATCATATACTTCAACCAGGAACTTTATATAGTTCAATATTTAGAATAAGGAATGAAGCTAGACCAAACGCCTACATACCTAATGCGGTAGCGAATATTATTTTTGACGTGTCGAAAAAAAGCTCAACTCAATTGAAACCGAATTGGAATTACAAATTCCGATTGGCTGACATAAACGCCTTGATTCTATTATAAGGAATTTTGGCCAAAAAATGTTTTATAACCGAAATGGTTTTAGCTCGAGGCTCTTAACATTGTAAACAGAAAGTAGGACGGAAAATATAAATATTATCGGCATTATCCATATATTGGCAATAAAAATTTTAATTTAAAAATTTTTAAGTTTTCTAACAAAACGTGGTACAATCTGAGATTCTAGATATCTTTGTGATTCGAAAAAAACCTTCCATTGAACGATGCCAAAAAAGAAGAAAGATATTCTTCAGTTCAACAGTAAATGTTCTAAAAAAATAAAAAAACGTTTACCAACTATAAAATGACTTCAAACAAGTAAATTTAATTATAAGTAAAGAAACAAAACCTAGTGAAAATTCTCTATTTTGTATTTGCTTTTTTAAGTGTTTTTATCCTCTCACTTCTGTCCGTCACATTGAAATAATTTACATATAAGCCATTCTTTGCACTTGCTTTCCCGCAACGGAAATTATAGTCAAATACATCAAGACAGAGCTGACTAGATTTGTGATTCTTATGATTCAAAGATAAGGAAAGATAAGATGAACTCAAAGCAAAAATAGAAAGCGCTGGCCACATATGGCTGCGAAGGTTGCAACACTCTTTCCATGCTAAATCATACTTTTTTTTTGTTTTTCTATTATCATCGCGGCAAAAGCTGGATATAGCATTCGACCTCAAGCTGTGAGAAGGCTTTCAACTGCTATAGCCAAGACAAATTGGTGATAAAGAATTAACATATCAGAATAAATTCGAGGACAATTGTTTATCTATTGGACAGACAAAACTATAAATTCGCTCTAACTCAACTGATGATGTAAGGTCTATTTTAAGCACACAACACATAACAACCATTTGAAATAGGACCGTCAGAAAAAAGAAGCGAAAAAAATGAAAAGTATCGAAAAAACATTGTCTAAATGATAACTTCGTGTACGTATACAACCGGTTCCAAAAGGTTCGTCAAACGAAATCAGACGAAAAAGACTTAAATGAATTTTCGTGAAACCAAAAGACAGTCACGTGATCCTTTTTCAAACCTGACTGGTTCATGGTCTATAAAGCTAGAATGTTTATACTAACAAACACGACGTGTAAAACAAATAAATAAACAAACAAACAAACAAACACGACTCATGTTTCTTTTCGGTCCTGACGTGGATATATAGTAATTGTCAACGTCTTTAAAAAGGCTATATAGCTTTTATTGGATATATCTGGTGGCTTTTTGATATACTCTCTATACACAATGCCTTGATGTATTTGATGTATTTCATTGATAAAGCTTAAAAGGCAAAACGTCTGAAGATTAAAGCTATCTATTTTGCTTTAAGAAGTTCCAAAACCATTCTAATTATATACGGTTTATCTATTTTTAACTGTCTGAATTTTCATATTCACAAGTTATATCTGGTATTATTCTTTTGCATTTCAAATTGAAGAAATTGTCATCACTTTGAAGTGCATTTGATCGACATTTTACCACTTATTTTTCCTTTTTTATATTTTCTGTTTCCTCTTTAATATTGTTCGTCACAAAAGCCAAAAAAAGAAACCTACAACAAAACCTAACCGACACAACACCCAAAAAACATAACCACAACTACAAAGTCAAAAATACGAGTGTCAATGAAATTACTAAATAATACAATAAATACTGCTCCTGGCAAATACAAAATTACAAAATACAATTTATGTAAAAGTTAAAACGCTATCAACTTTATAGAACTTTGCTCCACATGTCTGCGACAGCCGACAATGCAAATCAGAAACAAATTCAAGTATTTTTCTTTCGTGGTCTACGACATCAAAGATGTCGACAATTAATTTGAAGACGCCCTGTTTGTCTTTGAAGAAGTAATCAAGAGAAAGTCTCGACAATTTTGTAGACAAGTTGTCTGTCTAGAGAAAGGTTAGTTATTGTATGAAATTAGAATTATGTTTTAAAAAAGGTGTTATTTGCCGACAATGAAAAACGAGATCTATTTGGTTGCGTCTGGTCCACTAATGAATTAAAATTTTGTCACCTTCATCATCAGTGATAAATCTTCACTAATTATCAGTTTAATAAAAATTTATTCCTGTTCATTTCAATTCTATTCATTTAACAGTTTTATAAATTCTTAGTTTCAAGATGTATAGTCACAAAATTTATTTATTTTTATTGACATATATTTTTAATATTCCATTCAATTCATTCCTTCCATCCTTCCTTTTCCTATTTTCTTTTCATTCTTCTCTTTTTATCTCAAATACTGTTCATGTTTTTTCTTCTAATTAACGAATTCATAATTTCAACCTCTATACATTTGTATAATCGCAACCTCTAAGTTGTTCTTGATATATTTCTATTATTCCATTCATAGTTCTTTCTTCACCCTTCCATCCATCCATCCATCCATCTTCCTCTCTTTCCTTTCCTATTTTTCCTTTCACTCTCTCTTATATTTGGTTTTCTCCGTGTTTCTGACTCCGTTTTTTTGCCATAACGTTAGACTGGCATCCAATTTGCAAATCCTTAACAATTTTTTCTCAATCAAACACATCCTATGATAAACAATTCCAGTTGTGTACTCAATTGTAATAAAAGCATGACTAAAGAAACTCACCAACAAATTCTTACCATATTGAACTAAATTAGCCAATTAAATGACCGAATACTAAACACTGGAAGAAACAATTAATGGATGGGTGAGCACTCGCGGCACGAATTGCACCATGACTCATAACACTAAATTTATAAGTATATAATACAGAAAGGCATAAAAGAAACTTTTTGTTCATCAGTTTTCAAATAAATTCCTACCAGTAAACCTATGGCAAAGTTTTGCGTGCCAGTGACCACAACAATACTCAGTGGGAGAACCTTAAAATACTTCGTTATCAATCATCCTAATAGACAGCCCTGTAGTTTAACGAACACTCGTCTTACATTACAAACAAACCAAAGACAGCGTCATTCCTTCAACTTGCGAATGAGAATGGAAACGATCTTTTCATGTCTTTAAATCTAACATGAAATTGTTCAAACAGAGCAAAAAAGAAGTGGACCAAGAATTGTTCCTTAGGGTACACCTAAGGGTATTTCCTTTTCCTTTTTTCGGCTTTAATTATAGTATCATGTATCATTTTTGAACGAACAAAAAGTTTCTTTTTGTTTTTCGGTTGTCAGTTGTGTCGTTACCACAGTTGATACTCGTAAGAATGACAAAATTGGGCTAATTTTGATAAAAAATTGAATCTCAGTTCACCACACTCAAAATTCTAAAACGTATACTGTGACAGGTAATTTTGTGAAAACCTAATATGTTTTGATTTCAAAATTGCAATTTTCTATGATAAAGTCTTTCAATAAACACACACATAAAATCATGCCTAAAAATCTTTGTATCGTTTGAAAGACACAGTGAAGATGTTCTCTTTTTATGGAGAAACTAAGTTTATTGGTGCCAAACATTTTCATTGTTGAAAAAAATTGCACACTTAAGATTGAACAATGAAGTTTATTTGTCATTCATTGTCCGAAAGGTGTTGTTACTGGCATCGGTGTTGTGCGCTGTGATTGGCAATAATAAATCGGTATGACAAGACCCCCACTAATAAATTAAACATTGTTTAGTTTTGTTTCCGCCTTGGAATTTATATATATATATATATATCCTACTATAAAAGGCACATAAAAAATTCAATGCTTGTCATGAATAAAAGGATTGTAATATAGAGTGGGATTTCTATTGTGGAAAAAGCCGAAACTAAGAACAAGAGTTCGGGTTTAACATGTATTATAGAAGGGTTTGTGTATATCCCGAAGCAATCGTGTAAAATCAGCTAAGTCTTTATTCTAAGTAACTACACAGAAATATCTTATTTACACACGCTACGTTTAAGGGGGAAAAGGAAAAACAGGAATTTTGGAGTTCAAATTTTAGAAATAATCAAATTGCCGTTTTTAGTATTTTAAACCGCACCCAAATCCATGTGTTGCAAAACGAAAAAGAAAAAATCAAAGAAGCTGTTTTACATTTTGTTGGGGTAACTATGGGATTCAACTTATGTGCGAGGATTCAATTAAAAATCTTATTTCGATAAAAAAAACCTTTAATTGAAAGTACAGAATAACTGATTCCTTGCCTACGAATAATAAAATTCAACTTCAAATAAGAACATTTACATTTTCATGGAACGTTAAACTCCTTGGGGGACAAATAGGAGACAAAGGCACACGTATCAGACTTCTTTGTTCAATTAACTAAGACTGAATCACGGTTTGTTTCTCTTAAATAAAATCTAGAAACAAAGAATCAATTATTTTTAATAAAGTACGGTTGGATAAAAAGGCTTGTATTCAAACAATAGGTAACTGTTTCGGGGGAACTAATGATCAAACGTTCTTTTTGTCCATTTCCGAAGAGTGGCACGTGTGGGCTAATCTGATCAAAGGTTCTTTTTAAGTGCTATTGACAGACCACTAATTTGTTCATCGTGTAAGAAAATGTGATCAGTGTAATGATCCGTAGTCTACTTCCTCAATTTTAGCAAAGATCGCAGAGATTTTTACTGATAGAATCTTGATCGTACCATTCTTAATTCTAATTAAAATCAAGAAAATTTGAAAAAAAGTGTGGAAATATTAATCTTCATTGAAATTACTTTCGATGATTGATCGAATGACCATTTCATATTTGAGAGGAATTGAAGAATACGTTAAGCTATTAAATAATGATATTGTTTTCAGTTGGTATGACGCATAAAGTAATCTTTGAATATCTACATGAATGAAATTCAAACTCAGTGCAAATTGTTAAATACTAAAATAGTGGGTATAGGAAGAAAAATTCAGTTTCAGTGTTAGTTTTCCGACAAAAACAATGCATGCGATTTATCCCATTCCATATTATAGACGGAAAAGTAACAATACACATATTATCGTTTCTTTTGATTTACAATTCTATACTACGTACTTTAATGACAAATAATATGTCTAGTCTCAGACGATGTATGAAGTTAGCGTTTCCGTAAACTTTTGAGCTAGTACCTGTTTCGCTCCTCCCTGTGATCACATATTTCTGCGGATGCACGCTATAGTTAGTGATTATTTACGATTATATGGAAACCAGCACGGAATACAAAACCAAATTTTCTTTCCTTTCTAAGCCTACCCTTAGGCCACCGTGCCTAAAGCTGATGGTTACACAAGACGATTTGCAACGACGCATATTCGCGTAACGTTAAGTTGATGCCGAGTAGCATACCACACGGAACGATTTCTAAGCGCAATTTTGGCTTCGGTAACACGAAGCGATTTTGTATTTAAAACTCATAACGCAAAATGACGAATTTGACCCAGATAATCGTGGCGTTACGCGAAAAATCATCGTTACAAATCGTCTCGTGTATCATCAGCACATGATGGCTAAATGATAGACTTATAGAAAAGAGAGTGTAAACCTTACTCCTTGATAATTGGTTAAAAGGTCTTCCCATAATAGAGAAAGAACACATGGCTAGTTCAAACTGCGCCAATATCGATGGTTTTGATAGGACGTCCGATAAAACGTGTACACTCAGATCGATAAAGTATGAAGTACTTCGTATAATATACATGTGGACAACTAAGTTTTACTGTACCAAAAGAACACGTAACACATTGCGTTCCCAACGTAAATATAACTAGATGTGGAGAGCTGGATCTTACGATCACGTTTAAGAATAGCTAGACTTACAGCTAGATTGTATTGCGGCCCAACAAAACCTTGGTTAGACTACTTACAGCGAAAAATGTATTAATAAAGCCATAGGATATCCTTGTGGAGTCCTTTCTCTGCATGCTTCAATAACATCATGCGCTGTATAAACTGGCCTAAATAAAGTAAATATATTAAGAGAACTAAATTAAGTAAGTAGGAAAAATGATATAACAAACAATTAGTAAGAAAAGGGCTGAGCTATTCATCAGACTCATTCTATATAGTCCCTATTCCGACAATATCACCAAAAACCACACCCTGACATTTATCAATGGCACGCTTATGTGTGTGCTCTCTACAAATTTGAACACTTATTGATCAAATCTTGTCTATTCTTTGGGTAATAACACCAAAATATGCAAACCCGTTGTGCCTAGCTTTCATAGGCAGTGTATACTAATAAAAGGCACGCTTATAAAGTGTGTTGTTTTGACAATGTACTAATATAAAAACCTTGTTGGTTTAGCGTAAACTATGTCTTTAGGAAATTATGTCAGCAAACCTGCCGAGCCTTTGTGAGTGTAGTTAGCGGAAAACCAAATATTTGATTTACGGCGCGTGGCAAAGTCAATCCAAGCATGATAACATTTGGTCTTTTGTGCAAATAAATTACACAAAGAGTTTCTCAAATGGACGTAGAGAATGGTCTTAAACTATGTAATGAAGACAATGATACAATTGCATCAAAGAATATAAGTTACCTTTGGTCAATCAATTAGAAATAATTTGACGTCCCAAATCCTGCTCATATGAAAAAATGTGAGCAAAGTCATTTGACAAATCTATGTCATTATGTACGTTTACTTAGTGAAAATTCTTGTGGAAATGTCACTTTTAATTTAAAATAATCCCTATGAGCTGGTCTTAAACTTAAATGAGATTTTCACAAATTATCAAGGAAACGTATTGCTGTAGTTTATTCAGAGATTTATGTCAATTTGGGTTATTACACAAACGCAGTATTCCAATTATCCTCGAGAGTTAACCTAAACTGAATCGTTCTGACATAATTCATCCGGAGCTAGCCATTGTTTTCTTTTCATACATTTATACACTTTCTGTATTTCACCATCAATAATGAGAAGTAAATAACCTAGAAGATATATATGCCCACAAATACACATACACCACCAAACAATCCAAAGCAGCATCAACGAATTTGAAGAAAGGATTTAACTTGCATGTGAATCGAAAAACGAAAAACATGGAAGAATAAAAATGTATATAACTGATAAAACGTTCTTGACAATCAAAATTTGTTTTAGCTCACAACAAAACACTATTACGACGACAATTTTTTCATAGATCTGATATACTAGCCTAGTTTACACAAAAATAATTTGTTACATTTTACATTCGTTACAGCCAGTAATATTGTTCATGACTTAAGGGACCGTTCATTTTTTACCAGGAGGGGGGGGCTGGTGGTTTTTGAGGGGGGGCCACCTGAAAAAAATGATCATAAAATGGGGGGCCAAGCAAAAACTTTTTGGCTATTTGAGGAGGGGTCACGCAAAAAAATATTTTATGCAGCACCTTTTTATCAAATCAACCAAAACGGAGCCACCACAAAGTACTTTTCTTGCAAAATTTCTGTTGAGCGGCTCGCGCTTCGCGCTCGCAAAAGCCAATTACATTCTAAATTGTTACACTGCAGTCATGCTACAATGCCAAACACTACAAGATAGTGTAGAGTGAGTTACACTGCATTGCATCAAGATCATTTCAAATCTCTTTAGGAAACAGTCTTAACGAACAATAGATTTACCTCAAATTTCTGCAAAGCAGCTCGCGCTTTGCGCTCGCATTTGTAGTTAGTGACTTGCACATTCCACCATAATGGTACGTGTTTCAAATCCTTTTACTAAGGAAGAAGTCTTTGTACACTTATGTGCTTAAATTCAGTTATTAATAGTAGATGTTTTTGCACGTTGAGAAAATCCTTTTTGGAATTAGTCTCTGTTAACATATACATCTCAAATTTCTGCCGAGCGATTCACGCTCGCATTTGAAATAAGTGACTTGCACATTTCATAAGATGATTTAAAATCCTTTTTGGAACTGATAGCCTCTCACCTAGCTGTGGACATATATACTTCAAATTTCTGCCGAGCGTCTCGCGCTTCGCGCTCGCATTTGTAAATAAATGTAGTATTTCGCACATTGTACCATAAGAACATTTAAAATTCTTTTAGAAAATAGCCTCTGGAAACATCTTTACTTGAAATTTCAGGTGAGCGGCTCGCGCTTCGCGCTCACATATGGATAATTATGTAATATTACTCTCTAATATTGTTCAACAATAATGGGCATATATTTTCCTTTGCTACACATAGGATAACAGCAATGATGACTAATAATTTAATGTTATCCTAGTACGTCTGCGATAATGAAAAGGCAAAAATACATATTCCGATCTCTTGATAACATTGCATAATTTTCAGTGGTGGTGGTAATGTGGGGGGAGGGGTCATGTAAATGAAACATGAACTAAAAGGGGGGGCCATTTAAAAAATTGTATGACAAAGAGGGGGGGCCGGACACTTTTTGGGGCAAAAATTCTAAAAACCACCAGCCCCCCCCTCCTGATAAAAAATGAACGGTCCCTAACCCGAGTACAAAATTTGTTTTAAACCCATCAAAAAAGCAATACTGCGACAACTTTTCTCGAAAATAAAATTTCCAGATACCCGTTGTACAATAAGCCAAGTTTATGCTTTATTTGAAAGGAACACTAATTTGTGAGACACGTGACGGGTCTGTACAGACAGACAATTACAATGAGTGACTGAAGACAGTTCTACAAAGTAGACCAAAGGAATAGATGGATTAGAAAAAGGAGAAAGAAAAAGAGAAGAAAGAGGGGAGAGAAATTGCAATATTAAAGTAACAATTCCTATATAACCAGAAAGTCAAACGGATTTGTTTTGCATACTGCAAAAAGACCTAAGAATCATTTAGATATTAGTAACATACTCAAATGTTTTGGCACAATGAATCGACAAATCTTAAAGAATTTTTCTCAGTTTAATTCAAATGTTTCTTCTTTCTCAACGTGCAGTTTGGTACCAAAACGGAAAACTATAACTTCAAAGATTGTCAAAGGTTTCGTTTAGAACGTGTTCCAAGAAAGAGTGGCGAGTACTTGCAATCTTATATGAGAAAGTCAATCGGATTTGTTTTGCATACTGAGCTTAGAGTCACTTAGATCTGAAGGTACCATACTCATGTTTTTTCATGATGAATTGACAGATTTTAAAGACTTTTTTCGGTTTTGTTCAAAGGTTTCTTCTTTCTTAATTTGGAAAACAAAAAACGACGTTAGATATTGTCTTCCCTGATGTGAATTCTAAAAATACAATAATTGAACTTAAGGGGTCTTCCACACCTTTTTGTCAAAGGTGTTGAGTCCTGCACCCGACAATCTTTGGGATGGTAATTCATTTGAATATGTAACTATCGAAAAAATCTAAACGATAGAGAAGCGAAAATATATGGCTACGAAAACTTGAAAAAAAAAACCGAAGCCAGATTAACAAATATTATTTCAATTTTTAGCAATTATGAGTGTTGAAAAGCAATTCTTCAACATATGTCACCGCATCAAGCTGTATGTATGTATGAGTTCATGGCGTTTAATCTCAATATAGAGTTTTAGATTATATTTTCTGCAGTATGCAGAATTTTCTCGTCTTCATAAGCTTTCTGAAAACTTGCATTCTTATATTCCGTGCAAATAGCTACCATTCCGTGCAAATAAGGAAATAACGAACTGGTCCATTTCAAGCCACTGGTCTCAGTAGATCCTAAGTTTCTTGCTGTAAATTTAAACACTAAATCAGAGAACAGAACCAATCCCCATCATTTCTAGCCGGTCTATCACTGGACAGTACTTCAAAATCATGTTCACAGAGGTATCATAATAAAGGTACAAGCAGAAACAATAAAAAAGTTTTGTATGGTATTCATCTGCACGTGTCTTATCAAGAACGACACAAAACAGACCGACATATGCGATACGTAAAAACCTTTGTATGATTTCAGTTCAACACTCGATGTACTAATTAAATATAACAAAACATGGTCTTTGATTTTGATCCGATTTCAAAGGACTTGACAATGGTGTTATTCCCCAATGCAAACAGATTAACCACAGCGATTGAGGAAAGAAAAGAAATGATAGAATTTGATATTGTTTACTGGTGAAAATTAATGTTTCCGATGAAAAAAACAAGTGACATGTGTTAAAATGTTTCAAGTGCATGTCAGTCAATCTGTTTTGAGGTGGAACATTGAAGGGTTGCTACACAACGACAGAAGTTTTTTCCAAACTTGATCACTGAAGATTATAAATTAAGGAAATGGAATGATGAGATTCTGAAGTGTGCCCAATTAGGCTAGGGGCACTTCAATTATCAAAAACTCGAAAAAGAATAAAACAATTTAGGGTGACACTTGAGAGGTTTTCTTTTCTTTTTTTTTTAGTGTTTCCATTAGGACAAGAAATAAAAAAATAATGTGAGCTGAAGAGAAAATGTTATGTTCTTTTTTCAGAGAAAAACAAACAAACAAAAAAGAAAGAAAGGAAAAAGAAAAGAAAGGAAAGGAAAGGAAAGGACAAGAAAAGGAAAGAAAAGGAAAGGAAAAGAAAGGCAAAAAAAGAAAGGAAAGGAATGAAAAGGAAAGGAAAAGAAAGAAAAGAAGAGAAAAGAAAAGAAAAGAAAAGAAAAGAAAAGAAAAGAAAAGAAAAGAAAAGAAAAGAAAAGAAAAGAAAAGAAGAGAAAAGAAAAGAAAAGAAAAGAAAAGAAAAGAAAAGAAAAGAAAAGAAAAGAAAAGAAAAGAAAAGAAAAGAAAAGAAATATCAAACAGATAAATAACATAAACCAAACACATAATGTTGTGACATTTAGAAGGCATAAATCAAATAAACTAGTGAACCACTATTTGACCATTCAGGTATATGGTCAAAACATCTACTTTTGTACAGTTAAAATCAGAGACTAACCAAATTTTATTATTATTACTATTTGTGAATACTGATTGCAAACTTAAGATATTTACACTAATTGATCAAATCATAACAGATCTGACTAAATGAAGAGCCCTAGCTCTGGTGAAGATTGATTTGCAACTGAAGAAACAAAAACTGGAAATGAGTTAGGAATTGCTTGAAGGTACCCCTAATTTATTAATCTCAACAGATCTTAATCTTATAAAATGCTAATCTGAAAAATGAGATTTTGTCAAAAATGGATATAAGTTGAAAATTCTTTGTAGTTATCAAAAGGGTCTTAAAAACTACCAAGTGAAATATTTTCCTTGCATTCAAAAGAGAAGGGTAAAAATGATGGATATATTTTGGCATCTAAATTGGAAGTAGATCAGAAGTCATCCACTCAACTCTATTGTTCTTTATATTTTTCAAACCAATTTAAATTTCTCTATTTGCTTAAAATACAGAATTTAAGGAGAGTCATTCATGAAAAAAAAAATCCTATATTTTTCAGCAATTAAAGGATTCTGTTAGCAGTTATACAAAGAAAATAAGGAATATATTTCTTTGTGTTTTAGTCGAGAACATGATTGTCAATAATTCCTTTTTGTCATGTGGAACTACCAGAGGGAGAGGGAATTTCAATTTCTGGGTGGGAGGGGAGAGTAAGTCTGGCAGTGAGGGAGGCAGTGTCAAAGAAAGAACAAATTACAGAGTTTGTATTTGCCTGTTTGCAATAGACATATCATATCCACTCTGACTCATGAACAATTTTTCTCAGCTGAATGACAAATTTTCTATAGAATACAAGACAGTTTATACTATGAAACTATGAATACTATGACATGAAAACATTACAGTCATATGGCACTGAACAGTTGCAGCAGAAATTTCAAATGTTTAAATTATAGAAATCACAGCACAGTTACAACATGGTACACTCAGTGTTTCCCACTCATACAAAAGCCTTTTCCATGATGTATACCTCCACCCCGGGGGGGACTCCGATCGTAAATGGACAGGGATGCTCGTTGTACCTTTTAGGGGTCAAAATCTGCAATCTGGTACCTTTTAGGGTGTCTCAGACTTAGGTGGACTACCAGAGACAAGCTCAGGTACCTTTTAGGCACTGTTTTGGGGTAAATAAATTACCTAAAATAAGCATGAAAGGGACGATTTCGATGATCTGAATTGAATCTTCAAAACACATCGATAACAAATGTTTCATTACTTCAATTCTTTATTATTGGTTTTGAATTGGTACCTTTTAGGGGTAGAAATGAATTGTTGCCACTCCCACTCAGGTACCTTTTAGGGGTCATTTTCAAAATTTCCAACGAGCATCCCTGTCCTCTTATATATAGGAGTCCCCCCTCCTGGGCCTCAACACATGCAAAACCTTGGTCAAAATGCAGTTGATAAAAAATTCTCTTTAAACAATATAAAATGTGTGCGCATGTCTCTGTTCTGTGATATAAACACAATAGAAGATGTAGAGCAAGAGAAAAGCAAGCTTAGGAACACAATTAAGGTGTAGCAAAGTGTTTCTCTTGCTTTTCGAGTGCTCTACATCTTCCAGAGTATTTATATCACAGTACAGAGACATTAGCAATCATTTTATATTGCATAATTTATAAAATATTTTTGGCATTTTTGTGCGAGCTATGTCTCTGTCCTCTGATACAAACATGGTAGCCAGCCAATCAGTGCACACATTGCATCTCAAATATTTCATAAATGTATATAATGTTCATCTTTGGTGAGCTTGCAGCATTCTGTATGCTTCAAATCTCTTTAGTTTACACCTTCACATATTTTCTTACAAACCAAGAGAAAACAGTGTGAAAGGGAAAGGAACTTTGTCATAAATACAGGTAGCCCAAGATATACATTTGTTGTTTATACATAATATATACTAGATATATCCCTTAAAGATTTCACATCTGATTACATTTTGTAGAAATATTTACTAGTGAATAGAGCAACAATTTTAACTCACAATGCCACTGTATTTGATTTTATGTGCAACTTCACACACGATCATAAAAAGACTACATGAACAATGAACAGATATATAAAATAATTAAAACCTCTTATCAAGATAGGTTTTGGTCTGCATGAGCTACAGATATTGTTTGGGCTTCCTGTGCAGTCAATTTAATACAAACTGCACTGACCTCCTTCAAGTTTTTAAATTAAATGTTCCTAAAATATTATCTAACAATTCAAAAATCATTACCTTTCATGACAATAATCTACTTTGTCATTGCAGTGAGCTCTCAGAATAATAATAAAACAACAACAACAAAAAGCAACACACATGAAATATTAACCGCGGCAAGTTCCCGCGCCATGAGATTTTCAGGTCTTTCCAGTGTGTATCCTCCCCAAAGAATCTCTCAAGTAAAACTATGCTTTTGTAGTAATAATTAAAGGTATACTTACAATACTTGTAGATTATAAAAGCAAATACTAGTAAAGCAACAAAGCTAATTTTTGACGTTCAGCCTTCTCCCTCCATCGAATTCATTTCTTTAAGTAAAACCGCTGATCACGTTGGTTAAAGGCGCAATTCTTTTAATATAAATTTGACAACAAAGCAAAGTTTTGGCTCACAAGGAAAAAAGCGTTCCATAAACATCACAGGAAATAAGTAATATTTATTCAAATCTTTTTAAAGGCCGTCAGTTTTATTAAATTTGCACGTAATTAAACTTCACTTTTCTTTTACATTTCCGGTTAGCCTCGTTTTCGTGTCGATTCCTAGAAATCGTTCTGGAAGCATTGCGCCTTGGAAGCTTTGCGTTTTTGATGAAAGGATCAAAAGAATTATGTCTTAAGTTTGAGGTAAGGAAACGCTTCTTTCACGTCAAAGCTTTTTAATTTTACATCGGTGTTCTGTAAAAACTTCCACCACAAGCCAGCCGGCGTTACAAAATCCACATCTGTAATGTCCAGTATCATTGTTTGCTGTTTAGGTTTATTGCTGAGTCATACACTGAGTTGTAAGGATCAAAACTCGAGTTGCTTCCATCTCTAAATTCATTTCAACCTAAAGGTAATTAACTGATAAAGAACTCTCCTCGGCTCACTGCCAGTACTAGTTATTGTAAAAGTTGCACTTCCGGTTCATATCGCTGTTTATGTGGATTTTATATAATGCATCATTCACTCATTTATATAACAAGTGAACCTTTCTTTCAAACGGCATGCATTTTTCTGTATGTGTGTGTGTGTATATATAATATGTCTTTTCGATCGTAGTTTGAAACAATTGTGTACATTCATTCTTTTCATTATTGTATATAGTCGTCCGTTAATGAGCGTTCCATATCATGGTACCGTATCTAATACTACTGTTGTATTGACTCTGAGCGACTTTGGAGTAGTGAGTGATTCATTAGACGGCGCGCATACCATCTGCCGCTTAATGCGACAGACCCTGTCGCGTCAAATAAATACTACAATTTTGACTAACTTCATAGTTCCATCTCCATAAATTCGAAGAAACTGCGAAACTTGGTCTTTTCCCCGATCAGCATAGCAATCATGTTGCTTGGCAACGAGATAAGTCCCAGCACCTTTAAGGTGACTCTTAAAGACCGTAAGAAATTTTGGGAATTCTGAAATCAGATGAAATCTGTTGCATGGAATTCAATTACACGGAAAGGTGTTTCACTTGAGTGACATACATGAAATGATGCAAAATCAAAATGTGAACTCTTAATTTTTGTTGTGAGGGAATTGATGTTCCTTGCATTCAATTACCTTTAAACATCATCATTATAATTTAAGTCATTGTGCATTTTATACCTACGCCTGTATTTCTTAGATTTCTATTAATTAATTTAGCAGGGGCTCTTGATAACAGTTTTGTATTGAAATCTCGATTCTAATTAATAATTAATTAGCTTGAAATCTACTTTTCCAGATGTTCTACGTTCTTTATGCTTCCGATGATACATGAAATGTGGAAACCTCACACAACGATTCAAACACTGCTGCAGGTAAATGAAATCCGCAAAAGATGACAAATTAAACATAGCCTGTGTAACGGCCCTAATTAAGGGGAAAGGAAAAGGGGGAGGGGAGGGGAGGAAAGGGAAAGGGGAGGTACCCTGTTTAGTAAAGTTCCACTCTATTCAACTAACGATAACTCACTCTGTTCAGTTCTGTTCAGTTACAGCAAAGAGTTAGTCTGCTACCTTGTTAGAATGAAATCTACTAATATTGCTGGCATATTGGGATGATTTAGAAACATAAAAAAGGTAAATTAGTTTTTTTAACCTTCCTTCTGCATAAAGTTGGTATCCTAAGAAGCCGATGGAGGATACTTAACTTTTTCCCCCTCCCCTCCCCCCCTCCCCTCCCCTCCCCCTCCCTCTCTCTCTCTCTCTCTGTTTTCATCAGTACCTGTGAGCTGCCTGAGGATCAAACTTGATAGGGTCCAACAATAAACACACTTATTTCTATGCCAAAAATCGACATTTCTCGCCTTTCCCTCCCGATCTCAGCCATGCACCCAAACCCTACCAAATGTAAGGAGTGCAATGTAAATACATAACAATCTTAGTAAAGGTGTATAATCTTTCAGATAAATCATGGTATCAGTCTTTGTTTCTGGTATTGGTTGCCAAGAGAAAAGTTCGCTTTTAGGAAAACTTCTTGATACAAAAAGATTCAAAGGAACAACAAGACTTGACAGTATCTCCTGGAAGATCTTAGAAAGCTTCGATAAACTTAAAGGGGAAAGTAGTTTGTTTAGTCTTATTGAAGAGCAATGTAATTTGGAAAAGAAGTACCTTGAATGCAGCCACAAGATAATATCCGATGGCACTGCTATAGATTGCGCTGTTTTTGCCCTGTTGAGGCACGAGCAGAAGAAAGGAACTGAAGTAAACTACGACAAACGTCTTGCAAACACTCCACAATTTCAACACTCACTAACGGTTTATAAGAAATCTCTTGTGGTCTTTCTTTCGCCTTTTCTCTCATATGGAGATGATACGGCCAGAACGCAGCTTTCTGATGAAGAGCGAAGAAAATCCCACCAGCTGTATATCAGTTATTTTCATCAATATCACATCCCTTTTCTGTTTCTTTCTGGAGGTGACATTGAGAGCAACACCAAATCAATCATGGATGCTCTAGAAGGGAACATTTCTCTTGAAACATCCAGTCTTTTAAATTATGCAAAAAATTCGACACCACTGTCCAATCAACAAACAAATTTTTCATTCTTCTTGAAAAGGCGCAGCAAATCCAATTGTGTTCAAGTTCCAGTAATTACAGTCTTCGAGCATAAGTATACACAAGACTGGAAGACATGGGAGAAAGGCGAATGCAATAGATTTATTACAAGGCATGGGGAAGAGAATCTGGTTGTTCTTGCCTTTGATATCAGCGTCAAATCCACACTCGTCCAAAAGATGCTGCTAAATGGAGTGACCGTCAGTGGAGAGTTCTATTCCTTTATTGGTTGCAGTTCTAGCGGTTTAAAGCAAAGGAAGTGTTTCATGTGCAAAGGCAGTCAAAACGAAGCTGATGCTCTTATTGAAGATAATGGTAAATTTGATGAAAAATCCGTTTCCAAAAGAATGGCCAGAATTTCGCTATTGTTCTCTGCAGTACATCTGACAAACGTGTCTGTCAGTAACGAAGAGATTATTACAAAGGAAGATTTGTTTGCTAAAAGTGGCAAGTGTTTTACCGATGGTTGTGGAGGCATTAGTGAAGAACTTGCCAGGGAACTGTATGCTGGATTACCAACAACCTTTGAAGGCCCAAGCTATCTTCCATCTGTGTTCCAAATCAGATATCAAGGTTACAAAGGCGTTTTAGCCCTAGATACACAGCTACAGGGAAAGTCAATCATAGTAAGACCATCTATGAAGAAATTTGAGACCCAAGTACATGATCGTATTGGTGTTTGTGGATACTCCAAGCCCCACACCTTTGGACATCTGAACAGACAATTTATAATGCTATTGTCTGGACTGGGAGTACCTGACAAAGTGTTTGAGGAAAAACAGCAGCTACATTTTGAAACGGTCAAGACGATGAGTGATAAGCCAGAAAATGCCATACAAGTTCTTCAATGGCAGAACAAATTGGAAGTAGCGCAGAAATTGTTGAAACAGTGTGGAAGCGCAAAGTCTACAACCGATGATAAGCCCATGCAAGATGTACAAAAATGCATCCGTACAGTTCAATCAAAACTTGTCTCCGAATCTGAAAGGCTACGCATTCTGGTTCCAGAATCCCGTAACATCTACGGAGTTTGTGATCCAACTGGTACTCTTGAATATGGAGAATGTTTTCTTCGTATCAATGAGGGGAATGTTGGATACCCCAAGACCGTGAGGGGACAAGTAGTAGTCTGCAAAAATCCATGTTATCTTCTTGGTGATGTCAGAGTATTAAAGGCAGTAGATGAAACTGATAGGCCTGGGGTACAGAATTTGAATCACTTAATTGACTGCATCGTGTTCCCTGTTCGTGGAAAACGACCACACCCTGATGAAATAGCAGGTTCTGATCTTGACGGGGACATGTTCTTTGTAACATGGGACTCTGACCTTATCCCACCAGTAACAAAACCACCATATGATTATCCAGGAGCAGAAATCAAACCACAAGGAGAGATAACACTCGAGAAGATGCTGAAGTATTTTGCATCGCAAAATGAAACCCAGAAACTGACCGGAAAAGTAGACAAATACTTTAGACTGTGGGCCAATGCCAAAGGTGTGGAGTCTGCAGAGTGTGAGCGTTTAGGGATGCTCTTTTCAAGAGTGATAGACTCTGCTAAATCCGGTGAGAAATTTAATTCACGAGACATACCAATTCCACCAGATGAGTCAGAGCAAAATTTCGTTTGGCAAGTCCTTGAGGAACGAGCAAGAGAGTTCACAGAAGAGTTCAAAAAGCGTGTTATCAAAAACGAAAGTGGCTTTCCAAGTCTCTGCGACATCGATGAAGAGTTTGTTGATTCCTTTGTCAAGCAAGAGGTTTCGAACGTCGGTGAATTTGAAAAGTTTCAATTTGCATGGAACTTTGTTCAAAATTACCGTAAAACCACTGCTGAGGAAACAGCTGGCATCGTTGTCAAAAAGTATGCTGATCACATTAACTTTGCTCTGTTCTCAGTAGAGCAAAAGCGAGAAGCTTTTCAGTTGGGTATTCCAGCCAGTATTATCACAAATGCACTCAACAAGTCTAAATTACTTGATAAAGACGACATCGAAGAGTTCAGTATGCATGCTCCAACGAACACGTGGAAGCTGTACTTCAGAGCTGACCATGAAGACTTTGAGTGGTCGTATCTTCTTAAAGCACTGACGAGTCATGAACAATGTCTTCTAGTTCTAAAGCTTCCTGACGACGTGACCATAGCTTTACAGTTCTTAACAAACTGTAGCATTGGGGAAAAGCAGCAAGTAGAATCTGGCACTATCTCTGGATTCTTTTACTCAAGAAATTTTGGTTACCGTAAAAAGTACATCCTTGGAGGCAACTACACACTTGACCTAAATAAAGACGTACTGCAGCTCTACCGCCAAGAAAAGGGCCAAACGTTTGTGTGCATCAAGGCAACTGATTTTTCCCAGAAGTCCAAATCCCTGCTGGGCGATGAAACTCTATTTCCCATCAGCGTAGACCTAATAAGGTTTGGAAGAAACATTATTACTGGAGCGAGACGTCACCCCTTGGTTAACAAAATACCTTTTGTGACCATTGAAATGTTTGTTGAAAATAAAAGTGGGAGTGTCCCTTACTTTGATATCTTGGAAGCCAATTTCCTTGATTCCGTGAATGAAAAAGAAAACTTAGAAGAAGATGACGATAGTGATGTTCAAAGAGATATATCATGTCTGCTTACTGACAAAGAGCTTGATTTCCAACAAGTGTGTAAAACGGAAGGAAAATTTAAAGAAGCACTCCGTAGTACTATTACGGCCGGTCAGCCGATAACCTTCCACAGAATTGTAGACATTTGGCTCAAGAAACATGATGTATTACCACCCTTTGTCTCAGACTTTGTTATTGCACTCATTGAAAGGATTGTGGTCATCGTAACACCACTGACAGATGATCTCCCTGAACCTGTCACAGAAGCTCTCAATTATGTCGTTCTTGCTCAACACATTCGAGATCCATCCCAGCTATTCAAGCTTAGTGGACTCCTTTCAAGGATACACCTCGAAGATCTGGCTGTCAACCTCATCGTCCGTGATATTCAATATTGTGGTTTCACTGTACCCTTATTCCTTGATGTATTTGGGTACTGGCAAACGTGGTGGTTTGTGAGTCCTGAAATTGCCAAGCAAAGCATCTGCAGTGCTGCAAGCATTATTTCTCAAACTCTTCAGTCAAGAATCGGGGATCCATCGTCAGTCCTCAAATATGTTATGCACTTGGGACAGCTTCACTTCCAAGATTTCTTGCAAGATATGGCAACTGTCCAAGAGAGAATTAAATTGGTTAATTCCGACTTTTGCATTTCAAATTTGAAGATAGAAGTTCCTCCAGATGAAAAAATCGAAATAGTATCATTCACTCGGGCATCTGCACTAAGCTATCGTCCAAAAATCACCAAGGGGCAATTTGTTGCCATAACAAGACAAGCTGACTTCAGGAGGAGCCCAAACCACGAATCGTGCTGCTGCTTTGCTCAGGTGAAGACCATAAGAACTGCTCCAGTCACCATTACTGTTAAACTACTTGGCGAAATACCTATGATCTTGACTGAGAGTTCTGGGAAAGCGCGATTATGGAAAATAGACTTAATTGCTAATATCACAACGTTTTCAAGGGTCATGGATGCACTGAAAAAGATGGCAGTGGCAGATCACACCTTATCCCCTTTACTTAGTCTCGTGACAAACCCAAGTTACGATCCACAAGGTCTGCCAAGGGAAATACTATTTCAGCCGGAATTTAAACCAGCAGATCATCTAAACTTAAACGCTAAGCAAAAAGAAGCCGTTTGTGCAGCCCTTGGGCGGACAATAGCTCTTATTCAAGGACCTCCCGGTACCGGAAAGACAACAGTTGCTTGTGAGATTGTCAAACAAGCAAACAAACAAAATAAAGGAATACTAGTGGTGGCTGAAACAAATATAGCAGTTGACAACATTGTGAAAAAACTACGAAAAGATCTACCTTTTGACATCCTCAGAATTGGTACAGAAGAAGGGGTAGATAGAGAGGTGTACGACCTAACGCTTGATGGACAACTTATAAAGCTGGAAGAGTCCGAAGGCAAGAAGACGTCGTATCGCGATGATCAAGGCCTGCTTCACAGAAAGAAGAACGAGGTGAAGAAGATCTTCCGAAATGTAAATGTCGTCTTGACAACGTGTGCCGGTGCTGGCGATGCGGTACTAGATCCTTACACATTTGAATTTGTCTTGGTAGACGAAGCCACTCAAACTAAAGAAACCACATTGTTATGTAGCCTTATGCGGGGTGCCAAGCAGCTAGTAATGATTGGAGATCCCAAGCAACTTGGTCCAACTATCCAACAGGATCAACAAGTTCCATCAGGCATGTTCGCTGATCTTCCTGATATCACTTTACTCTCTAAGACATTGTTTCACAGGCTTTACGATATCTTACCCAGTATACTGCTAACTACTCAACACCGTATGCATCCAGAGCTGATGAAGTTTCCATCAAATGAGTTCTACGGTGGACAGCTTATTTCTGGTGTTCCAGAACAAAGCCGACGTCTTCCTGTGTTCCTATGGCCAAACAAAGAAAAACCTTTGTGTTTCATAGATGTTAAAGGCAGAGAAGAAAGACTTGGAACATCATTTTACAACATTCAAGAAATAAAGCTCGTTCAGCAGGTACTGGATAACCTCTTTAATGTCACAGAAGACCAAATGGAACACCGTCTCTCGATCACTGACGTCGCCATTTTGACTCTTTACCAAGGTCAAGCCAGGAAGCTTGTCAATGAAATAAAACCAAAAGTTGAAGTTCGCTCAGTAGATGGATTTCAGGGTCGAGAAAAAGAAGTTATCGTTGTCAGTACTGTTAGGTCAAATGAAAATGGATCGCTGGGGTTTGCAGACAGTGCTAACAGAATCAACGTACTGCTTACACGCGCAAAACGAGGTCTCATAGTTGTAGGGAACTCTAACACCCTCAGTCAATCAGAATTGTGGAGAAAATGGCTTCACGACGTTCCAAGGTTAGATTCTAAAAAGCTGGAGCCGGAGTGCAACGTTGCACTTCATGGAAGTAGACAGATTGCCAGCGGAAGACAAGATCCATCAAGCATGCGCAGAAGTCGTGACGCAGCTACTGGAGATCAACGTGGTAGAGGAAGAGGTAGAGGAAGAGGTAGAGGCAAGGGAAGGAATTTCAAAAGATAAACTGTGCCACTGACTGTAGAATTTTTTGTAGATTGTTATTATTATCTAATCACATCATGACGGCTTTGACTTGTTAGTGAAACTGTTAGAACTAAATTGAAGTGAAGTTATGGAATCCCGTCTTCTTGAACGTCCAAGAAATACGATTTGTAATTGTTCGGAATGACAGGGGTTCGAGATATTAACTAATCTATAATCATTCAATATCTGATTCTCCAGTTAAATTCTACTGAAATAATACTTGTACAAACTTTTGCATTATAACTGAACTTTATTCTTTGTATGTATTTATAGATACAATAGACAAATATGGCGTCATTGTTTTAATTTTGTTGATATCAAGTGGTTTTTCGTGAGAAAAATAATAAATCAAGCCCACGCACTTCAGAATATCATTTGTCAATTGCCGTCGAGTGTTTAAAATGAATTATCCTCTGCTTGTGTCTTTAATGGTGATTTCAACAACGGATAAAGAATTACCTCCTCTTTAACTTAAACATTACAGCAAGTTCATTAATTTTTGTGTCATTTCCAAACTGAATAGTCCAGTTTCCATTTGGTCGAGTCCGCTGTGCTTCGTGACAAAAGGCGAATTTATGCAGGGTTAGCCTCCTTTTCAAGAAAACCCATGGAATTAAAATTGATTTCTGTATTGTTTTAAGTGAAAATGCTTTGCTTTTCTCGCTGGTATTTTTGAATAAATTACCTTGACTCGAGGCTAACCCTGCACCAGTGAGTCTGTTGTCTAACTTTACAGCGGTATGAACAAACTCGAAAAAGGTCGATTGTCTCCAGTGTACACATCATTTTTGAATCAATAAAACATGCATGTAGCCAACTTAAGATTTCAACTTGACATAAAATCTGCTCACCATTGCAATCACCTGTTTGAGAATACCATGGCAACTAAATGGTGTACCAACTTAAATGATCCAATTTTCATGTCTTCTTTCTCATCTTCTTCATCATGGCAATGAAAGCTCTACGAAAGTTAGGAAGACGCCAGGCGTATATGACTGGATTAACCAATGAATTGAGAAGAATGAAGAGAAACTGCGTGTCTCTCAGCCAATGAATGACAGTACAGCTGCACGTGGTACAAAAATTCATGACGTAAATGATGACGCAAGAGGGAAAGTAACAAGTTGCAAAAGCTATCAAAACAAATACAAAAGCTTTTGTGATTCGCTTTTCCCGAAGAATTAACTTTTTCTGAGCGACGCTGGTTCGTTTGTCATTTGCATTCAATACACGACTCTTTGAGCTCTGCCATACTCTTAGCTGTACAATCACAAGTGTCAAAAATGTCAGTCCAATGGACGTGTTTGCAAAGACAAATGTATACACAATGTATCCAACTTGGAAGTAAACAAATGGCAATGTAAACGAAACAATCCATATACTAATGGCTGCAAATTTGGCCCTACGAGAACCATACCTTATTCTATAGTTCAAGGAATTAGTAATGGCTACATATCGATCAACTGTCAACGCGCCGATGTTTAGAATTGACGCTGTACAAGAGATGAAATAAGACATATGAATAAGCCATATGTATTTATATGGAAGTTTCAAAGCCTCCCTAATATGTAGGTAAACAGAAATAGGCTCTGTGATAAGTCCAACAATCAGGTCAGCCATAGCAAGCTGTGCTGTTAATAAAGTGAAAGGTGATCGTAAGTCTTTATAAGGGTCTTTGAATACTGCCAGACATACTAGTAAGTTTCCTGGGACTGTTAAGAGGCAGAGGGCGCCAGAAAGAAGGGCTGTTATCCAAGGCAGAATATCTGGTGGCGGGACGTCGCTGCAGGTGTTATTACGAAACATTGCCAAACTTGATGTTGATTGTTCAAACGTACAAAACCTTTGATCGATATATCGTCGAAAATAGGCGTTACTGAAAGGCTAACGATATAATACCAAAAAATCAAAGTTCCTTTTTCTTTTGGATGATCTTGCCTCTTATTCTTCCGTCATTATTTTCATTTCGACTTGAAGCGGCTACACTCGCAATTGAAGTGGCATTAGCAGAATCTTGCCATTGGTTGGGATGTTTTGTCTTAATAACCTTGAAAAACTTCTCTTCCTACGTCTTTAGACGAACAACTTTTCATTTGAACTGTTAACTTGAAGAACACGTCTTAAATGAACTCGCTTACTTTCTATCTGTCTCCTTTTTCCTGTTCAGGTGTTATACTGGTGAATTGTACCGTCAACGTCATTCTTTTTCCAGAATCGACTGTCAATCACATCTCACTAAACCAACCCATTTTTGTCGTGTTCTTTCATAACGTGATAGATTGTCACATGGACCTTTTAAATTTCCTTCCGACACCGATATGAATAAGCAAGAAATAAAAGTGCTTTGACGGTCAACATTGATCAATGGTGATAATCATCCCTATTTAAATAAATGTTTGTTGAATCACATACAGGCGATCGGTTTCTTAGCTTAGCTAGACGAAGTCAGATTCGACTCAGAGTTCCACTGAATCAAAATTCTGGGAGACTTTTGAAGCCTTTAGTTCGGTTTTACTGGCTCATTTCTCTTTTAGAATGCACATATAATAATAGAATGAATATCATGAATACATTTGCGGGGTGTTCTATAGCTGTGCGAATAATAATAACTTTATTAACGTCTCAAATCTTAAAGCCGAGTACTAGTACCCTACTAATCGGGGAGACAGACACATACACATTTTTTGCTTCACTTTTACTTTGAATGAAATTTTTAGACTAAAGATTTTAAAAAAGGTCAGCGTCTTAATGCAATTAATTCGATCATCGCAATTATATAATCAGATTCTCAATGAAAGTTAAAGCCGTTCAAAACGAGCAAATTGTCTATGGCAAATGTTTTTCTGTCAAATGTTCTCATCCAAATGAGCAAATAATATTTGATTGTTTCAGAAAATTTGTCTCGGAAAATGAGCTCGTGTACATTTAGAAGGGACTTTTCATCCCACAAACGACGACAATGGAGTTCAAATACAATATAAATAGGGCTTAAATCTCAACGAAAATTGCCCTCCACAAGCGTTAATTGGGTTTAAATACATGCTTCAAAGATTAAGATTCCATTTCTCGCTTGTACTGAACCACTAGTATCTTGTGTCTAACACATTTCTCCAATACAAATAAAATACAATAAAATCTTTATTAGCCAAAGATCAGCTTTATTTTGCTCCCAAATTCGTTAATCCACTACTATCTCTATTTCATTTTTTATCAATACAGAATGAATTAATGGCGAGATATCCGGTTGATAGTAATTAGCAGACAAAAATAATCCAAGAGACATCCAGGTTTGATCAGTAAACAATGCTATGGTACACGTACGAAATGACGAGGCTGAATTTAATAAAACTGCGTTTGAGTTTTTATTATTCCTATTTTTAGTAAGTGAACGTGCAGATCATGACTTCAACGGAATAAAGAAAATTAAGAGGATCGTGAAGCCCACTCATGATTTGTTGTTTTCTTCATCACCGTATCGTAAAACCCTCTCCGCAATAAAATTATCGCCTTGAGTACTGGAATACAATAGAGACACGTTTTCCGAAATATTTCCATGTTTAATTTATTTATAGAATATGATGTAAAAATACTGTAAGGTTATTGGTTAAAATGAGGTGTTACGTCATCAAGTGCGTAAGACGTTGTGATACGGGTCTCGCTTAATAAAGAGTAAATGTTATTTTGATTTAAGATATCATAAACAAAACACTTTTAAAATGTTTTATTTATATATGAGGTAAGTCTTTACAATAACTGAATTTCCTGAGGATTCCTTACGTCTTTGGATTTTTCAATATTGCATTTGAAGTTAGCATTCTAAGAGATTAACATAACAGGTGAATCCAAAACTAAAGCAAAAAAAAAAAGATCTTTAATATTTTTCCTCCGGCGTTTTGTAGAGTACTTTGATTACTATAAAGTATTTACATAGTTAATGCGCCTTTTATATTGTTTTATTTTTTAGCAAAACGAATGCATAAACTTCGTTTTTAACATCTAGTTTTTTTATTTCTTCCTTCTGTTTGTCTCTTTTCTTCGATTTCGTTCTTTCTTTCTTTCTTTCTTTCTTTCTTTCTTCTGTTTCTTTCTTTCTTTCTTTCTTCCTTACTTTCTTTCTTCCTTCCCTCCTTCCTTCCTTTTTCTTTTTCTTTTTCTTTCTGTCTTTCTTTTTTATTCTTGCTTGCTTGCTGTCAAGTTCATTTTATCAGTCTTAATTAATTTTACATCATGCAAATGCATCAAGTTATATGAACTGTACTTTGCACGTAACAACCATATCAAATACGTTTTTTATCCATCACACCACACCGTTCTGATGCCAAATATATGAACAAATCAAAAATAGCAAATATCAATGAGTCAGAAATTCCTTGAACTGAACTGTTCTAGAATCATAAATTCGTTCAAAATCTTTCAAGATCTTTTAAGCTGAATTCCCTTAGGATACGGATGTGATGTATATATGGCTATTATTCTCATCCATTTTATTAATCTTATGTGGACGTCAGGTCATCACACAAATCATCCGCGTTATGGACTGATGATGTCATGTCGCCTTCCCCCGTTGACACTCGATGTGAGTCACTACAATTCATGCAGCTGAGTAAATATTTGCAATAACTCTGGTGTACGTCAAGAGGCTATACTAAAAGAGAACGAAACTCGTGGATTGGTGTCTGCGCGATGTTCTTAGTGCTTAAGGACAGGAAGTTAACGCCATACTACGCGCGTAGGTTTCCAAACAATGGGATTTGATTTTTACGCGCGCGCAGATACGAACCACTTCTTCTCAGGCAATCAAATTTCATTGTTTGCGCGCGTGATGGCGTCAACGTCCTGTTACTAAAAATACCTTCAGCGCCAAGCACATCGCGCAGACATCACTATATACCAGTTTCACTAGCTTGCTTAGTGTTATGGTCGGTCTCTTGTGTATGTCTAACGCCTCATATGTTATGGTTCGAAGACTTGGGTTTTCCATTCCGAAAATGAACATTACCGCTCATGATGGTAGAGTTGAAAAACGGCTAGACGTCCGTTTTAATTAAACTTTTATACTGTAAGTTATAGCTAAATTTGAATTTATAGCCTGTACCGTTTTATCGCTTGTTTAACAGGGATTTTTTCATGCAAATCTTTCATGCACATATTTTCCAGCTTTTAGCCATTATTACTCGATGTTGAAAAAATCTCCTCTTAATTAAATCGTTCTTTTTAAGCCGAATTTTCTATTCGTTTTTTTCTAATTATTGCTTTGCTGATTGGATATTTCAAATGCACATGCGTTCCTTAGCAATCCCATGATTCAACACCATTTGTCAATACTAATATGGAAATTTTGCTGTTCAAAACGTCATACCTAATGATACATAGTGAACAACTCAGTGATATATACATACTTCTATATATAGATAGTACTTCTATGTTAAGATAAAATTTGTTTTGTCTCTGATTTGAATTTTACATGTACAAAAGTAGACGTAAATGGTCGAAACCTGTCTAGTCTACTTTTGTAAAGTTAAAATCTGAGACAAACCGAATTCTATTATTATGAATCCTGATTGCAAATTTAAGATATTTACAAAAATGTTGTTTTACACATTCTTAGTATATATAGCCGATCTCAAGAAGGTGGCGGTTTTCAATTTACTTTTACAAAGTATATCTGTCACGTGACAGATATGCATAAATGTATGTCTATTATGTGTTTATGATATTTAGTAGCTACCTGTTCAATTGAGTTGTTGCAACAGAAGAGGAAAGACGTTGTTCCCAGAACTAATAATATTCAGCTCATAAGACAAGAAAACAGTTTTCTACATCGTAGAATATACACGGTCTTGTGATGATATGTTTTGCAAAAACCGTCAATCTTCTGAGATCGGCTATATATATATACACCACTATTTCAAACAATTTACATAATAGAAAAAGAATGGACAGTCTGGGAGCCATATTGTCGGCCAACAAACTGAAAACTGTAGCGTGTAGTACGGCATGAGTAACCGGCCCTCAGGGGATGTCGAGGAGGACTGGGGAGAGAACGGAAAGGCGAATTAGCGCAGGCTCCTTGCACTGATGTACATTTTACATTTCTTGGCATTGCATTTCCTTATTATGATTACGCAATATTCAATTCAACTTAGGTCTGTGTTTACTCTAATATATATGTAATTGTATATTTAATATTTGAAACCGAATGGTGCATTAAAGCTACATATTTTATGTGTCTAGCACTTTGGCTTTGAGATACGACTCTCTTTTTCCTCTAATTCATTGGTATTCGTTTGAGATGCCCCCTCTGCCACGTCAATTCCATTAAAACAACGTTTAAACAAAGGACAAATTCCCAGCACACTCTTTATCGCTCGACGAAACTGGGGCATGCGCAAAGCGTATAGGAACTGATTAGCAGAACAGTTAAACAAAGCAACTAGAAACTGAAAGTCCCTTAACCAATGGATGACGTCACAATGACACGCTGAACAAAAATTGATGACGTAGGCCATGGCGCATGATGGGATGTTAAACAGCGCGAAAACGACTAGAATATACAAAAATGCCCTTGTAGTCTTTTTTTCATACATCAACATCTTGGCTTTGGCTTTGCCGTTGGAAGAGCGTTCGTTCGTCTCGATGCGTGAGTGAAGACTTCGATAAATTCGCACAAAAGAGAAGACAATTATTCCAAAAGTTGTGGTTGTGGCGAACGAAGAAAAAATCAAGACGTACTTGTAAAATGTTGTGGTAAAGTAAGTTAGAGAGAGTCCAATGGAAAGAACCCAGATAACTATCGAAATATACACGGCCTTTTTGATAGGGAATTGTCGTTTGTAAGTTGACGTGGCGGTGAGATAGCGATCCAGGGCCAGCGCTCCGATGCTCTGCCAAGAAGCCAGGCACGAGATAAAGTAGGCCACGTGAACAATCCACGTGATTTTTGTGACAGGTATCCCAGCAGCCTCACTTGCATGAAACCAGACAAAGACTGGCTCAGTTATCACTCCGGTAATCAAGTCGGATATGGCTAAATTAAGGACGAAGCAATTGAATGAAGTCCTTAAGTTGTGGTAAGGGTCTTTGAAGAAGGCCAAACAGATGAGGAGATTTCCCGGCACAGTTATGACAGCCAGAGTGGCTGTAATTATAGCAGTTGTAAGAGAGAGACGTTTTGGCGCCCAAACCGAGTCGCAAAGAGGACCCCCTCCAAATGACATCACTTTTGTCGTTCACTATACCTATCAAATAAATGCAGAAGCAATATAATATTATTAACCATCTTCGTAGTGTAAATGAATAGGGGAATACTATTTTTGATTAGCTCTAATTTTGTAATTTTGCCTGAAGTAAACCAATTTGAGAGCCATACGTAACGGCCATATTTGGTGGATATGAAATTGACAGTAATGTTATTTTGTGACCTAATTAAAACCGCCCAAAGTAAAGAAACGTCAATGATCGATTTTTATTACGGGGAATTGGTTTCAGAAATCGGTCTGTTGAATCTCCGGCTAATTTCATTTTCTGAAAAAATTAATAAGGCAACGGTAATTAGAGACACTTGGTGAAAATATTGAACATGCAAGGATAGTAGTTGATCCTAGGTAGAATATGATTGTATATCCTTTTCAAGTTTTCGGTTATACTTTTGAAAAGGAATTTTTTTAATATATCTATGTTGAATAGTCATCATTTGTGGGCTATGTACCCCATGTGAAGCTGACATTTTGATGTTTTCAACACATTTTGAATATAGTAAAACATCTTATTGTCTATTTTGGGGTGTTAAATTTCCTTCTATTTTAAATTTTATTTTATTTTACTTATTTTATTTATTTCAAGTTTTATTTGATTTTACTTAACTGTTTTCTCTCAAGTTTTATTTTAATTTATTTTATTTCAACATTTATTTTAATTTACTTTGTTTTATTTTACCTTAATTTATTTTGCTTTATATTCTTCATTTTATTCTATTTCATTTCATTTTATGTTATATTTTTTATTTTTTATTATTTCTTTTTATCATGTTCTATTTTATTTTATTTCATTTCATTTTCATTTCATTTCATTCTTGTGTTCTATTTCATTTTATTTCATTTCATTTTCATTTCATTTCATTCTTGTGTTCTATTTCATTTTATTTTATTTTATTTCATTTTATTTATAATTTTATTAGCCATATTTGTCCTATCTCATTTCCTGTAATACCTGTAATATCTCCCATGCAATCGTTTGATTTTGCCAATAGTTCTGCTAGAGAGCTAATAACTGACTATAAACAGGTGCAAGCTGTAAAGAGTTCATCTTCACAAAAAGTTTCCATATCGAAGTGGTTAAAAAAAAACGGAGAAAAGGGCGAAAAAGTAACAACTTTTTCCCAAAAAAACACTCACACACTTTTTAGGAATGACAACAAAGTACGAAAACATATGACACTTACGAGCTACCGTGAAAATAGGCAAAGAAACTGGCCACCTTTATCTTGTTTATTGAATTTTTAGATTGAGTGCCAATGCTGAATTAGATTATATACAAAGAATTAAGACAGTTTACTTGTCAACTATAGATTTCATTGTAACTGTATTCTAAGAGCTTACCTCCAGACCAAAGCTGCTTCTTGTAGGATTTGAATATACTTTGACGAAAGTATATATGTTCTTTCTCGGTCTTGAATAATATTCAGTAGCTTTGGACTAATTCAAGCGTAACATCCCTTTCTCTGTCGTTCAGTCAAGTACTCACTCAAGAGATGTTTCGGAAGAAACGAATAATGCCATGGAGGTACTTTGTGATTGGCTAAGAAATAGACAGTTTTAGACCAATAGGCAAACAGAAAAACCCAATTGTCAAACTCCAGGAGATTCAAGAGTAAATTTCATTTCATATGATACTCTAAAACAAATTCTAATCAGAGAAATTCATTTTAGTTTTGTGTCCACCACTTGCTGGAGGCGTATATTGAAAGGACACAAGTGAAAACCAGCTTATTGGTTGTGGAGTTTTCTTTTTAACCAATCACATACCTGGAATCATATTCCGCTTTTCCGGCATGCAAGCCTTCGGTTCTGATTACCTCGGCACTATATATCGGAAAGTAACCTTTGTTTTTCATTGCGGAGAAACAGTAAATCTCACTTCAGCTTTGAATTGATTTATTCAAACATTTTAATTACACCAAGACAGGTAGTTAGTCAAAATGAATAAATAATTATTTACACAAGAAAAGTTGCCGATTCCAAGAAGAGAGAAGAGTTTCAGACATCAGAAGATCTTGGAAAGTGTTACAATGTGATTTTTATCGTTCAAGCAGATGGTAAGTTTTTTTGCGCAAAATCACTCGCTGAGTGATATGATAACTGAACTTTACTGTATGAAACGGAACTGTCACATTGGAAAATCGGGATAAATACAAGGGACGTATGATATTCAAGAAAACAAATAAAGAGCTTTTGTGAAAGAGATGGGAAAACATTGTTCTGCCATAGATAATATTTATCCTTAGAAAGGTGTTTCCTGCATGTAGTGAGGTACACAGGAAACCCAAGGTTTTATTTTCAATTTGAGTTGTAGTAGGTTGATATGAGGTTATACAGTTTATGATTAACTTAGCTTTATCATCATTAGAGTACAAATACTAAAAGTGTGCAACATAAATAGTACTAAATAGTGCTAACTCATGCAAATTCTTTTGTTTTGTATTGTTTAATTAGTGCTATTTAGTACTAAATAGTGCTTGTTTTGTTTAAACAGCCAATCACTCTCTGTATGGTTGGCACATGAATGACAAAAGCTTACGTCAACGTGAGGAGCGCTATTTTCCATATTTAGAGTACTTCAGCACAGTGCTACGAAAGGGATAAGATACACTCTCGGCCTCCTCTGAAACTCAGGAATGTTATTCTGTCGCCCCTAGAGGAAACACCCTTGGGTACGTTATCTGTCAGAACGTGCTCCGGAAGTAAAGTTCTCTCGTTTTTGATTGGTTTGCGTGATCAGATCGACCAATCAGCATCTATAGTATGTATAATAAAATTACAATGGCCGTTAAAAAGCCGCCATAAAATAACTGTTTATTTTAAGTGTCCTAGTCTTATAGCGCTCGCGCACTAACTGGGAGACACTATACTCTCACACTCACTACCTCTACATTGAATATTTTGCAAATAATCACTCGACTCACCGTTCGTTTTTGATGGAGGGAGGAAAACCGGAGGACCCGGAGAAAAACCCTGGAAGCAAGGGAAAGAACAAACTAACAAACTCAACTCACATGAAGCGCCCCGTCCGGGTATCGAACCAGGGACCACGGCGGTGAGAGGCAAGCGGTCTAACCACTCGACCACCCTTGCTCCCCAAATGATTTTGACTTCCGCAACATTCTCTAACAGACAACGTTCCAAGGTAATCTTTTCTGGAAGCGAGAAAGAAGCGACAATAATACCACAGGGTTCCCGAGAATGTACTATCGGTGGATCGGTTTTGAGTAATATAGACCTCTTTACCTTGCTATGCTAATTAGCCATTTAGACCACGTGACATTCCCTTGAGAATTGTACTTCTTTGATGAACACTTTAGAATATTTACATATAAAAGAATTAAATCCCAAGCTAAGAGTGGCATCAAATAGTCTGAAATGAGACAACAAACAACGAATCGAAGGTATTAGAGGTCTATTCATTTCTGAGCATAAATTTGTATTCCTGTTTGTAATTGTCGATGATTAAATCTATAGTGCTAAACTCCTTGACACCCCATTTCCTAACCTCATTTCAATTTAAGTAGCACGTGGTCCATATCCTGTGTTGATATCAAACTCATTCCCATCTGCTTCTCTTACCGGTGTGGGAAGTCTGTAGTGTCAAAGGAAGTGAGAAATATAAAGTCTGTGCTTGTAATTAAAGCCTTCACAGATCAATTCCATCGTTAGCAAGAATATCATGGGAAATGACTGCGAACGGGTCTGTCTTGACTTGACCGTTCAGGCAAGCGGAGTCTTAACTTACTTAAGTTACTCTAGCTTACTTATATTCAATAGCTAAGTTGAGCTTCAATTTGATACAAAATTGAATTCGATAGTTTTTATAGTTTCTTCAGAAAATTTACAATGGATCCCAGTAGCGGATCCAGGTGGGGGGGGGGGGGGGGATCTCATTTTTCAGTGCTAGTAATAATACGTCCATAATCGGTCTTTCCAATTAACGTCTGCAATATTGGAGGGCGGGTAAACTTCGAGTTACGCGCTTCGAGTTACGCGCTTTTCGAGTTACGCGCTTTTCGAGTTACGCGCAGTGCCACACCCATTTTTGCCTGTGCCACACCCAGCGCGTAACTCGATGTCTTTAGGAAAGGTTAGTGACTTCGAGTTACGCGATGAGTGCACAACTCGAACTAAAACATGTATTTTCGAGTTACGTAAATAAGACGTTTATGTTGAATTAATTATTAGACTAGAATCAACATTTTAAAACTGAACACATTCTGATTTAGTCGTTTTCTTATTTTTAACAAAATCTTCATAGAACAGTAGTAATAATAATGTTATTTTTAACGTTAGAACCAACATACAAATATGAAAATGACTGAAAAAAGGTAAATAGAACAGTTTTTGAAACGCCACTGACCTCCCTGGCTTAGTACTAGCAGAAGCCGGGCGTTGCCCTTGAACGGAGAAGAACAAAATCTTCCACTGTTAAGCTATTTCTGGCAGGAGATTTGATTACAGGGGGTGGACACATCAGATTTCTGTCGATGGGCTTCTTTCTTAAGCAGAATGTGTTCAGTTTTAAAATATTGATTCTTGTCTAATAATTAATTCAACATAAACGTCTTATTTACGTAACTCGAAAATTTAAGACGATATGGACATGTTTTAGTTCGAATTGTGCGCTCATCGCGTAACTCGAAGCCACTAACCTTTCCTAAAGACATCGAGTTGCGCGCTGGGTGTGGCACAGGCAAAAATGGGTGTGGCACAGCGCGCAACTCGAAAAGCGCGTAACTCGAAGTGCGTAACTCGAAGTTTACCCGATCCCGCAATATTGTAGAAATAATCATTTCTTTTGATAATTGAAGATAACGCGGTTTTTCTGTAAAGTTAAAACGTAAATCAAACCGCACTTGACTCGTTGGTTGTGTTCTGTGGAACCTCCATCGAAGTTTCTGAGACTGGCTGGTGGACAAGCGATCGAAACGCTCTGGTGAAACTTTTCATTCTCCAGGCATAAAGAAACTGGTTACCTGCGCAATTGGTCAGTACGCATACAAGGATGATATCACGTGCCCAGTGGATGACGTAACAGTCACATGTCCAACAAAGGTTAACAATGAAAATGGCGATAAAAGCTGGAAGGTTGCAAATGAGGTAAAATATCAGAATCGCTTTAAAGATCTGAGTGATTCGATTCTCGTACTGTACTTTTTTAGCTTGTATACGTGACCTGTGATTGGGCGCTTCTTCGACTCTCTTCGTACTGACGTGCCGTCTGACGTTACTATGGATACGAACAAATGACGTCACAAGAGTAAGGAAAGTAACGATGATCATGAGAATCGAGAAAATGAACGCAAATTTAAAGTAGCCAATCTCGAAATAAATGCAGGGGAATGCTATGGAGAAGATCCAGACAGCAACAGACATCTTGATGGCTCGTTTCCGTGGGAGTTTTCTATGGTAGGTAGCATTGACTGCAATTGCTCGTTCTACGGCTAACATGGCAATGCTTAGCAGTGAAGAAGTACAGCCAATGAAGAAGGACATGTGAGGCACGGCATACCACGTGACCACTTGGTGACCAAGCGCTTCTCTGTAAGACATAAAGGTAGTAATATCATAGTGTAATTTTGCCCAAATTTGTTAACTAGCCTTCGCTAAACTGGATGTCCCTGTGTAAACATTGAATAACATGAAAAAGCAAATAAATTAACAATTATTGTGCATTACTATGGAAAAGGTTCATAACGTCAATAATTGTGGAATCATGGACTTAGAGCAAATATTACAAGCTGGAGATATTTCGGCAGTGTGTCACTCCCTTCATCAATCAAGTCTCAAGTACTCGCCATAGAGGAACATTACAGTGCGAGGAAAGTCAAAGAAGCAATTGCCACAATAATTGCTTCTTCAACCTAGATTTTTAAGAATTTGTCGAGCTTTCGGACTAATTGTCCATCTTCAGGACAATGAAAATGTGTACAAACTGTTTCAATAACATGTACAAACAAACGCAGGGGCGTAACTAAGGGGGTGCATTAGGTGCACGTAGAAGTCCAAGGTCTGCGTAAAGGTCTGAGCAGTAGCCTCCCCTCCCCCACTGAGCAGCAAAATGCTGACGGAAGGCTGAGCTCCTCCAGTGAGCAGTTTAGCAAAATGTTGTGAGAAAGCCCGCCCCAACTGAGGCAGAAAAATGTTGGGGAAAAGGGAAAGGTAAGACAATTAGACAAAGCAAACTTAGGCATATTTCCATTTCCATCCACCCAGTTAAAATTATTGTCAGGCAAAATTCTGCCTTTGTCCCTGTTAAAAATAAGGCGATGTACTTATGCGTCTTGCCATTTTCTCTGTACATGTTTCCATCTGCTTTCCTTCTTGAAGATCTTACATACATACATACATAACTTTATTTGTTGACGCAGGTTAAAATTTGCAACTTTACAGCTGATGTGGACCTACCTAAACTAATAACATCTAAAATTATGTTATGATGTTCTCCTATTTAAAGATGGACGATAAGTCCGAAAGCTCGACAAATTATTAAAAATCTAGATTGAAGAAGCAATCATTATTCATCAAGTTAATTATTATAAAGATCTGCTAAAGATCCCCTTCGGTCAAGTCGCTTAGACTCGTAGTCTACAGCCTGGCAACCTTTCAGAAGGCGTATCAACGGTTTGGATTATCGATCTATGACTCGAGCTAGGTTCTATACATACCTTACGTGGAAAAGGACAAATATGGGATCAGTAATGGCTCCAACAAGAAGATCAGAGATGGCGACATTAAGCAATAAGTAGTTAAAAGCCGTCTTTAACTCCTTATTTGGATCTTTTATGATTGCTATGCAAATGAGCAAGTTACCAGGAGCAGTGATGATCGTGAGGAGACTGGTAATGACCGAAGTGGTAATCGATAATGCAAAGGGAGCCCAAACATCCTTACAATGGTCTTCTCCAAACGACATGGTTTATCCTTCAATGAACGTGATAAAAAGTGTGTCAAGGCCTTATACAGGAGCAGATTTGCTATTATAAACTTGAAATATGAAATTTGATCAAATTTTCAAACTAAAACTGTCACTTTAACCTTGTGGTTTATCATTTTTAATCAAACAAGCTTTCTACCCGGCTTAGTGGTTATTATCGGGGTTACAGTTGGAACTCATGTCTTACAACTAAACAAAGAAAGAGTGTAAATGATGTGCGCGCGACGACAACAACATGGCACGCGCGCTACAAAGAATAACAAGGAGCGCGAGCAATTATCTAATCTATTAAATTTAGGTAGCTCTCGAGCTCAGGCAGAATTCTGCCGCTGTCTTTTTTAAATTAATATACTCTTTTGCATGGCATCACAAAGTCATTCGATTCTTAAACTTCAAGTAGAGTATTCAAGTCAATGAAAGAGTGTTATTTATCTTGAATAAAATAATTAAAATTTCTCTCTCGTAACATACAATTAAAGTTATTGCTTTGTATAATTTAATTGGACATTTACTGAGTATACTGCAGGTGTTAGGTGTTAATTGGTGTGCACGAAAGGTTTTTACGAAACTAAGTCTTTGAGCACATCTCAGATTCTATATATTTATATGTATAAAATTACTAGCTAAACTAGTTGATCACAAACTTGCAAGTCATTTACAAACTGGGGATTTTCAAGGATTGAATTATGCTGAACTGTTCAGTTTCGTAGGAGTTACGAACTGACGGAGTTTTTTGGTCTAGTAAAGGATCATGTAAAAATTCTAGAATCGACTCAAGAAAGGCTCAATTTATTTTTAATAATGTCAAATGGTCAAGCTCTCTTCGCGAAAGACGTCGTGTTTTTTAAACCACAGAGAAGAGGAACGGCTTGATTAAGAATAGACTTTTTAGCGTTAACAAACATGCTACGAAAACAAAGTTGCAGCTTTTCGTTTCCAAGTCAAACAGCTCATTACAAAAGTCAAACAAATTGGGGGTGTTTATTTTTGTTTTTGAAACTACATTTTACTTTTTCATGTGTTTATAATTAAGAATTGCGTGTGATTTGACTTTTTTGTGATTTGTATTTTGTCCTGCTTTATGCTGTTTAGTATTCAGTGAAATATAATAATTTATGTCTGAAATTTCCGAAGAAAACTAACAGTGTCAAAATAAACAGCAAAAATGTTTTGTATTTGCACTTGTGTAATTGAAACGAAACTTAAGAAATAAAATTCTGATCTGAAAAACATATCGTTTTGAAAAGAAAAACTGACACGAAACGGTTTTACCACAAATAACAGATCTTACCTTGTTTTTGCTTTACTGAACAGCGATATGATCTTAGTAGAATGAAGACAAAATGACAACGACAACTACATTTTGAGGTAGCTATTAGCTTTCCATTTTTTCAATACCACAGCGAATATCATGATCAATAACACGTTTATACACGTGATAGCCTTAGTATTTGTTTCCTATATCCAATGAGGGTGCTGTCACTGAAAAGGTAACAATTGAAACAGCATGAGTGCCTTAAACAAATAAAACAAACACAAAGTGAATTAACGTTAGGATTTTTTCTGTCTGTTAGAAAATACTACTAATAATGATTCTACCGAACTTGCAAAAACTTGCAAAAAATTAAATCTTTCAACAACAAAAAATATATTTTACGATATTTTGTTTTAAAGCTCAAGGAGTTTGAATAAAGACAAGATTGCATGACAAGCGCTTTCGAAATGATTATGAGCTTTATTTCCATTGTAGCAAAGTCATTTAGGTAAACAAAAGATCGTTTTGTGTTTCCTTTCGATTCCTTGATCAAAACATACAAAGGAAAATGCATCTAGCACTCACCTAACTGAACAACAACGACAAAATAAAAATACTATTTTTCCAGTGTCAGAGAATATGCTAGGCGTGGGGGAATACATAAGAAAAATGTATAGTGACTCGGTGCGTGGTATTGTGTAATGATACAAAAGTACAACTATTAATTTCGTGCCAAGCTTTTGGACATATTGTCCATCATCAGAACAAGAAGAGAAATTTAATCTTTGCCAAAATGACAGCACTTTCGAAAGGCTTATTAGATTTCGATTCGGCAGGTACAAATTATTCTTTGACAACAATTTCCGATGTTCGGGTTACGTTCAATATAGCCTTCGAGTTTCTTTCCTTCCTTCCTTGTTTCCTCTCTTTCCTTCCTTCCTTCCTTCCTTCCTTCCTTCCTTCCTTCCTTCCTTCCTTCCTTCCTTCCTTCCTTCCTTCCTTCCTTCCTTCCTTCCTTCCTTCTTTCTTTCTTTAATTTCTTTCTGTCCCCTATGTCTCTCCTCTTATCTCTCTCTCTTGTTAAAATATTATAATAATTGTAAGTCACATTATCACAATCACGTTAATCACATCTGGCACCTTTTAATGGTAAAAAGATTTTTTAAAGTAGCATTTTCATATTTCGAGGATTTAATTACCCTCTTTCCTGATTTACAAAGAAAAGCTTGATTTACTATAATACTAAAATACCGGAACCCGTGGATTGATGTCTGCGCGATGTGCTTGGCGCTTAAGGTTATTTTTAGTAACAGGAAGTTGACGTCATACCGCACGCGCAAGGCTCTCAAACAATGGATCAATAAAATGGAAAAAATATAATAATCCAATATATCGTAATTTTTCTAATTATCAAAATTCTAAACTAAGGATTGTTCTTCGATTCTTTAGCTAAATTCACCAGACGTCTCATGAAGGTATTTCATATTCATCACTGATCATAAAATATCAGGCTCTCTAACTATATTTATAAAATATTTGAGATATAACGCGCGCGCTGATTGGCTGGCTACCATGTTTATATCATGTTTATAGGAGGCAGAGACATGGCTCGCTCAAAAAACGTCGAAAATATTTTATAAAAGCAATATAAAACGATCGCTTATGTCTCTGTACTGTGATATAAACACTCTGGAAGATGTAGAGCACTCGAAAAGCAAGCGAAACACTTGGCTACGCCTTGTGTTCCTGAGTTTGCTTTCTCTTGCTCTACATCTTCCATCGTGTTTATATCACAGTACAGAAACATGCGCGCGCGTTTTATATTCCTTAAATATATATCACATCCGTCACATCCGATCCGCGGATGATAAGTTTTCCTTGAATTTGGTTTGCAAGGTGCTAACCTAAATTTAAACAGCTTATCAGAGCTTTAACAAAATTCCTTTTTTTTACAAAAATCTACATTAGAAATCTCTTACCTTGAAAGATATGGTAATCCGCTGTCGATTTGTGTCTTTACAGAGATAAGAAACAAGTCCTCTCACAAAGCGAAGTCTTGAGCCCGCACCACTTGATAATGAATGGGAAGAAAAAATGCTGTGAAAAACTGATATTCTCTTGAAATGCGTTCACTTGTATGGCAGCTGAAGATTTTTCTCACAGGCAATAATTGACGAAAACTTCCTGTTTCCATGAAGTCATTTCGATTCAAAATTAAAACACACACATATTATATATTTACCTGCTTAAGTTTTGATTGACATAATTATTAAAAGTTTGCTATTTTTAAAAAGGCCCGGAAGCGGGAACGTATACGCCAGGCCGATCTGTTCGACATAATCTGTGTCGGTTCATCGTAGTTTCAAATTATCATCGTAAAGAACAGAGCACTCCGGCGCGGTTGATGACCATGGATAGATGCATGCCTGGAGGGAAAAATATACAACGTACCGTTCGCTCTCATCTGGAAGACTACTTTCGAGCTGGCGCAGGTTTGAAAGGGGATTAGAACTCACCCGTGATTAAATCATTATTATTAATTTTTAATCCAAGATTGACACTGATTGCTTTTGGAGCGACTGATCGACCCCCTGGAGTTGAACACTGTTCTGAAAAAAAAAAATTGTCCAATTGTAAATAATTTCAGTTTAACATAGCTTCAAATTTACGAATAATGCTTTTAATCTTGATGTTTCGGCATAGTATTTTCATTTATTTATTTATTTTTATTTTTTCATTCAAAAATGTTTTATTCTAAATATGAAACACACGTAAAGATATAATTTTCACTATTTTAATCAACTATAACAGCTTGGCTGAGAGCTCTTTTTACTTCTTATTCTTTTTCGGTAAAATGAAATTTTTCATTGGTGGATAATGGAAACTTACAAGTCTTTTCAATTTGTAGAGGTATTTTTATTTGGTTTTGTCCCAGAATAAGCAAACACAGCATATAAATACTTATTCACACTTACAAATCTTTGAAGAAGCAGTTGGAACTGGAATATCAGGAAAGATTTTCGCAAAACGTACCCGTTGTATACAGGTTTTGTCGATAAAAAATCATGAAGATTTGTATTTTTTCACTTTTTTCTGCACTGAGAATAAAACAGCTAGGAAATGAGATGGAGATAGAGACGCAAGTGAATAAATACAATGATTATTACCTTTGATGTACCGTACAATTTGACGATAACTGATCATGAGTTGGCGACACTTGAGTCATAACATCCAATTTTCAGCTGTTCTGAGCTAAACGTTTTAAAAGCACTCTTCTGCGTTCTAGAACAATTTAACTTCTAATAATTACTAAAACAAAGAAACTCACCGAGGCAAACTATAAAGCAAAAAGTTCTCTTCAAGGGAGCGAGAGAACTACACTGGCGATCGTAATGTAAACAGACGCACATAAATTAAATATAACTGTTCTTTAACAATTTAACTTATTCTTACTAAATTGAAGCAACCCGACCCTCACACGAGAAATCTATAAAAGCAAGAAATTGCCTTCAACCGCATGTACCATCAGTTTGGAGGACACTGATTTTCCACTAATCAGATCGAAAGCGACATTTGAGATTTATTCATTGGTGTCTCCCCCTCCATCTCACCTTATTGATAAGATGTGCCAATAATAATATGTTTGCTATATAAATGTGCCTTATTTTGAAGTGTTCGTATTATGGAGGTACCCGCATTACAGAGATGTCCGCATTACAGAGGTGCCTGCATTACAGGGTTAACCATTAAAGAGTGGCTTGGCTTGTAAATCCATACTCTGTGAATTATAAAATGGCCACTTTGAAATTTAGCGTCCATTTTTATAGGTAGTTAAGGTGGCTTGAAATAGTTTTCTAGTGAGCACACTTCCACTGTTCATTTTAGGAAATAATTTTTATTTTATTTTTATTTTTTTATGATTTATTGGGTACAACCCAAAGGGGTGAGTACGAACGGGACTTAATGTCCCATGCGAGGTACCACCCTAAAAAAAAAAAAAGAAATGAATCAATAATTAATTAATGGCACGGGCAATTACGTGCTAAAGTCCACGTGCATGCAAAATCTATATCATAAGTTTGCTTTGTCAGATTTACAAAGGTTTCTTTCAAAAATTTAGGCTTATTTAAGACGCATCGAAACGCGTTTTGGTCCAGTTATCAGTACACACTAAGGCTTGTTCACACTAGCGTCGGAATCGGAATCGGAAGCAGAAAACAAAGGAAAAGACAAAAGAGTTAAGTCAAGCGTGTGACATAAGACATCGACATAAGCATCGCAAGAAGCATAAGACCAAGCATAAGCATAATCAAAGGCAAAGGAAAGAACAAAGAAAAACACCTTTCTTTTGTATTCTAATCCCTAAATTCTTTGTTGTTTTCTTACGATTCCGATTCCGATTCCGACGCTAGTGTGAACCAGCCTTTAGAGGAAAGTTTCGAATGGTTTCAAGTTCCCCTTGATCGGGGTTACCTTGGTTACGATAAACAAAGATCGAGGAAATCAGTTTAAGGTAGCTCGGTCTAGTATTTTTTCACGGTCAACTAGCGACGTTTAAGGTGTTTCAAAGTAGTTGTTGACGCGCTACACCTCTCATTTTAAATTCGCGATTTAATGGACTTCTTCTCGTCGGATCAAAATATCCTTTGGACCAATTATCAAGCAAAGATTGAATTTTTGAATGATAGTAATTTTAAGTCAATCTGTGTTTTTACAGCAAAGATATTCAATGATCGTTTAAATCAGTCTTTCTAAAATATCTCCCGTTTACGATGAGCTTTTGAAAAACGATAACATAGGCCTAAAACTTCACATTCATGCACACATACTTATAGTAAAATCAGAGAGTTTAAACAGAGCGATTTCGAGTACTAGACGCAAACATTTTTTATGCGTATTTTGCGTCGCAAAAACTAAGGTATAGCTTGTCATGCAGAAAAGAAATACTCGGCGCTCAAACATATGCGCCAAAATACTGAAAACACGTTGCTATATTGTTGTTCTTTCTCTCTGGTAAATTGCACTGGTTTAAGTGTTCATTTGGCGGAGTTATGATTTTTCTTCTGATAGTATGTGGGATTCACTAGCTGCGACAATTTTAACTTTCAAGCGGCGTAAGAGATATCTCTTCAAGTCATCACTGTTTAGAGCCCAAAATCACGGATATACTTACTCAAAGTATCATAAAACACGCAGCAGAAATTTATTAAATTTGATATGTAAAGCAACATTTTAAAATTTCACTTGAATACAGTGCTTCAAACGCGCCGGAGTAGAATCAAACCCTTGTGTACAAATGCATGACGATGGCGTGATGCTTGCTGATTATGTCACGCTACATTCCTTCGCACCCGTGTTACGATGCATTTGCATATAGTGCCTTTACACTTCTTTCGATGCAATGCCTGCTACTAAAAGTTCGAGAAGTAAGAAAAACCGTAGACTTGCTGCACGTTTGGCAAGAGAAAAAAAAAATGGGGGAGATATCGCTTTCAACGATTACCATTTGGAATAAACTCAGCTAAAACCGCGGTATGCAAATGCGTCGTAACACGGGTGCGAAGAAATGTAGCGTGATATAATCAGCAAGCATCACGCCATCGTCATGCATTTGTACACACGGGTTTGATTCTACTCCGGCGCGTTTGAAGCACTGTATTCAAGTGAAATTTTAAAATGTTGCTTTACATATCAAATTTAATAAATTTCTGCAGCGTGTTTTATGATACTTTGAATAAGTATATCCGTGATTTTGGGCTCTAAACAGTGATGACTTGAAGAGATATCTCTTACGCCGCTTGAAAGTTAAAATTGTCGCAACTAGTGAATCCCACATACTATCAGAAGAAAAATCATAACTCCGCCAAATGAACACTTAAACCAGTGCAATTTACCAGAGAGAAAGAACAACAATATAGCAACGTGTTTTCAGTATTTTGGCGCATATGTTTGAGCGCCGAGTATTTCTTTTCTGCATGACAAGCTATACCTTAGTTTTTGCGACGCAAAATACGCATAAAAAATGTTTGCGTCTAGTACTCGAAATCGCTCTGTTTAAACTCTCTGATTTTACTATAAGTATGTGTGCATGAATGTGAAGTTTTAGGCCTATGTTATCGTTTTTCAAAAGCTCATCGTAAACGGGAGATATTTTAGAAAGACTGATTTAAACGATCATTGAATATCTTTGCTGTAAAAACACAGATTGACTTAAAATTACTATCATTCAAAAATTCAATCTTTGTTTGATAATTGGTCCAAAGGATATTTTGATCCGACGAGAAGAAGTCCATTAAATCGCGAATTTAAAATGAGAGGTGTAGCGCGTCAACAACTACTTTGAAACACCTTAAACAGCCGTAGCTCCTGCTCCAGTGCGTGTTTTGTTTTGAATACGGTCGGCGGTACCAGCGAATACTACACTTTGAATTTGACTGCGGACCACGGTGCCAGTGATTTTGCAAAGCTATCTGAGGTGAGGGGGTATTCTATAATCTAGCCTGAGACCACGGTTAGCATGTATACAATTTGTCTGCGCATGTCTGTGTTTTGGGCTTGAAATTCATTTGCATATCGAATGCAAGAAATTTTATGTTGACACGGAACATTTGGCTAGCTATCTCGTTCTTCAAAAATATGTTCAACCACCGAAATACTGAAACAACTGAAACATGAGCAGTCTACCTACCGCTAGTGCGCTGTGGATAACTATCCAGATCGAAGGCACCGTGCAGATGGGAAAATATCGCGCGTCAAAGTCAGTAGAAAGTTACGAGAAGGACCAGAACTCCGCACTTTCGAGTTATAATGTTGGCGTTGAATTCATGTATAAGGTAAATTTAGTAATGGATGTCATTACCAACAAGGTACTGTGTGAATTGGATCAAATAAGAGTACTCTGTACTTCATTGATTGTTGAATAATTAGCCATGTTTACTGGAATTTCGCGCAAAATTCTTACAATTCAATCTGAAAATTTTACATCTTTGACAGCGTCCCCCAGCAAAATTATTTAATAATACGCTTTTTCCATGCTTTGTTCTTGTAAAACAGAGCTTTATTGGTGGAAACTCCTGGTCCCTCCATGTGATTTCAAGCAATGTTTACAGCCGCGTTCAAGCCTTGTTAAAATTGACTAAATTCGGTAGCCCTAATTTCATAATCTGCAACATTTATCTAGAAGTTAATGACCTATTTTTATACATAGTGAGGCATACAGTTTGTGCCGTATGAAGCAGCGTTTTATACTTTATAAAAGAGCAATAAATTCATCGCTGAAATTTGCATGCAAACAACGTGCTTGGAAACATGTTCACAAAAATGCTTTAGATCACATGTAGGGACCACGAGTTTGGACTAAAAAAGCTCAGTTTTGCAAGAAAGAAACGTGGAAAAAGCGAATTACTAAATAAATTTGCTGGGGGGCGCAGTCTAAGATGTAAAGTTTTGAAAGTGAATTGCAAGAATTTTGAGTGAAAAAGTACGACATTCCAGTAAACATGGCTAATTATTCAACGATCGATGAAGTCTAAAATACCCTTATTATACCCTCGTACTGACTTTGACGCGCGATATTTTCCCATCTGGAGTGCCTTCAGTTTGGATAATTATCCACAGCGCACTAGCGGTAGGTAGACTGCTCATGTTTTAGTTGTCTTAGTATTTCGGTAGTTGAACATAATTTTGAAGAACGAGATAGCCAGCCAAATGTTCCATGTCAACATACAATTTCTTGCATTCGATATGCCACAGGCGGACCATCCTCTCAATTTGTGGTTTGGGCTTCCTGTGTCAGGGTCGAATGGTCGTTGGTTTCAAACAAGCTGAAAATTAGTGCTTTTCACTGGCGATTTTACTTGATTGCTCTACATCTTGAAATTCAGAATATTGTGTCAAAATAAACTTCAATCCTTATATTTATCAGATATGAGTCTTGTTTTGTCGTCCGATGAGTTTTAAGAGAGTTATTAGAGGGAGGCGTACGCTCACTAGTGAGAAGAAAAATCACAAGGCAGGCAGCTTCGGCCGAGCGAAACGTCACTCGCGTCTACATTCCCCACAAAATCTCCCCGAAAAAAAAAATCCCTCGCCATTTAGACCCGGCAGTATTCAAGAATGATAACCCACGAATACCCTGATCGAGTCTCGTTGGATTCCGTTGGATAAAAGTGCAGAAAAATCGGTGCCGAACTCCGTTGATAGCCATTCATACTATGATCTGACCACTCTGCTGTCCTCTCGGCATCCCAAGAATGCAAAAAGTCACGAAATCTCAACTGTATTGTATCGTTTTCTCATAACATAACAGGCTTTTTAGATCATTCACAGTAATATTCATTTTTGAAATAACGTTATTTATTTGTAAACAACATTTATATAACTCTGTCAATCTAATATGTTATATAATTTATCTAAGATAAATAGAGATTTCGTGACTTTAATTGTGCGTAAGTGTAGCGTACCGACGAACGAATAAAATGAACGGTCTTAGGGCCTAATTATATGAACCAGGCTGGCCCGGTTAAGCGGGCTAACTTCTTTTGTTTTCTTTTCCCTTGGGGCCACAAAACAAAAGAAGTCAGCCCGTTTAACCGGGCCAGCCCGTTCATGTAATTCGTCCCTTAGAATCCGCTTGTCTGCCTTAATACTTGTATTTCAACATGGTCCTTCGAGCCGAAGTAGACTGAAAGTATGTCCACAGAAGGCATGCAAAAAGGGGATCGCCATCAGGGCAGCCTACAAAGGCCACTGCTTAAGAGACATGAAAAAGCCGAAAACATCATGCAAAGCGACTCGATCGCCCGATCTGCGTGAGCTACGAGAAATATCCGAATCAACAACAGTAACATTACACACGTATCCCGTTGGGGATTCTCGACAGAATAAATAGCAATAAATCAACACGTGCGTCGAGTGATTATTTGGAAAATACTTATGTAGAGGTAGTGTGTGAGAGAGTACAGTGTCCCCAATATACACGATGGTCGGTTGCTAGGGCTTTTCCTCCCGGAAGCCTCAAAACTGAGAGTTTTAGGCCTTAGACAAAAGTAGAATGCATCAAATGTGACAAAACGTGGTGGGGAAGTAGGTTGATAAATTACCTGTTAATTGATGGCAATTACATCTCATTAGATCGCTATTGTGACGTCATTAATGATGTCCAAATTTGGCATCAGAAAAAAAATTCAGGAAAGAAATAGTAAAAAACCCATATTAGTTTTTTTCTATAAAATTCTATGATTTCTGGTGAAAACCCCATCTCAATCAGATTAAAGGGTGCGAAGTTACAGCTAATGAAAGAAATTCAAATTTCCCGCCAAATGACCATATATGGTCAAAATTAAGGCTATTTAAACGCCAATACAATGAATGTATTGGCACAGCGGCAAACACAAAGTTGCATAAAATCAAAATTGTAGTTTTTTCAATTTGGGATGTGTGGTGTTATGACGCGTTTTCGTCATGAGATACGTCATTATGACGTCATTATGACGTTTTTGTGACGAAAATGCGTCATAACAACACACATCCCAAATTGAAAAAACTACAATTTTGATTTTATACAACTTTGTGTTTGCCGCTGTGCCAATACATTCATTGTATTGGCGTTTAAATAGCCTTAATTTTGACCATATATGGTTATTTGGCGGGAAATTTGAATTTCTTTCATTAGCTGTAACTTCGTACCCTTTAATCTGATTCAGATGGGGTTTTCACTATAAACGTTCTTTTTGAGTAGCAAAAATGTCTATAAAGTTTTGAACATTGCTTAACAAGTTTTTGATGTTGTTACTAAAAATATGTATCATTTATGACGTCATAATTAAAAAAACTTCCAAAACACCTTTACAATTGTAGAAAAATTAAGGATGTTCTTTCTAATGAACATGTTCTAATATTTTGCTTCATTTGGAAATTAAATTACTCCTCTGTGAGCCAAAAATTAAATTTGAGAACCTTGCGGGAGGAAAAGCCCTAGCAACCGACCATCGTAATAAGTGCGCAAGCGCTAGAAGACTTGGACACTTAAATAAACAGCTATTTTATCATTTGAATGAATATAAATAAAAGGGAGTTTGTATAAGGATGGATTTATGTGGACGTAATGATTTCGAAATGGTAACAACAAGGACTTGAAAATGCTGACATTTTGTAATTAGTTCAATAGAAACGAGTCTGATTTGAATACATTGCAAACAAAATCAGCATTCATTTCATTTGGCTTGACGCTTGTTGCTCTAAACCGCGACGTTAAAGTACAGTAGCTGCACATGCAAATGATCTGGGCCCGGTTGTTCGAAAGCCGATTAGCACTAATCCGGGGTTAACTCTAAAGAAAACATTCGGAGTTAATCCTGGGTTAACGCTAATCCACTTTCGAACAACCGGGCCCAGAGCTGTAAACAAATCAATCATAATATCTAATTGCCCATATTCTTTTAAAACATGCCAATGTAATCCTTTTACTGTCACATAGTCTCTACTAAAATATTATACAAATCTTTTTCTAATCATCATAATTATTTCTATCATTTATTCATTTTGAAAAAAAATCAATAAGAAAAAATGTGAAAAAGATTTGTAGGGCATTCTGGTAATTTTACAGAAGCCAGCCATCCTGCAAATTATGTTGTGCCTAACAATCTATCGGAAATGTATCCGTAACAAAGCTGTGATGTCAACCTCAAAAATTGAGAATTTCTATCTTAATTAATAAAATTCCGACCAAAATGACTGTGACTCTTATAAAACGAGGGATCCGCACTAAGTTGAACAAATAGGTATTTAATATAATAAGATGGGAAATCATACCTTCGTGCAGTTGCTAGAGCTCACCAGTGGAGCAGTCGTGAATAGTGTAACACTTTGATAATAAGCTTCCACACAGCAGAGCATAAGAACGGATGGCGGCAAATAAAGTGCTGGACGCGAGTATTGATTCAATCGGTTAATCCAGGCTCAAAGTGTTTATTGGTTTTCAGAAATGGGCGGAGTATCTCGACACCTTGATGTGCTCACAGCGTCGAGCCTTTTAGCACTAGGTTGACAAAGTTTGTTCTGGCTGACAAAAACATTTACAAGTTTTGTCCCGATCAAAATCAATAACATGTGTTTCACGGGTTAATGAAAATCGTTCTTTCATTATTCATTACCCGTAAGTAAGGCATAATCCGCACTCGGCCGAGGTTTGTTCTTGCCGTTCCTTGAGCTTGCTGGCCATGAGGAATTTGTTAGTGTGTTTTCGACAGCTAGAGTTTGTATAAAAGCATAAGGTTCATTAGCAGATTAGTCCTTCTCAGAGGCAGGACGTTGGAACGTTTGAATATTGTTCGGCATGGCCAAAGACTGTTTTGATGGACGTTTTGATGCAGTACAGTTGTACGGATTCGGGAGTCGGCAAGGGCGCAAAAGCTACTGTTGACAGAATTTGTCAAGGAATAGGGGAGGGGGAACGGAGGGGGAGGGGAAGGAGTATAGAAACCGCCTGCCTGAGGAGACTGTGTTTTTGAAATATTGCTGTCCACTGGAGAACGGAGTATTCTGATTTATCTGATTAATTGACTACATAAGAACAAGAAGACAGCAACAAATGCCAGCCACGAGGAAAAGTACTAAAAATTCTAGAGAAATCGCATTTTCCCGATCAAAATACAAAAAATATGAACATCGTAACTTTCCCTTGCTGTCTTTTACATAGGCTATGATGTTAAAGCAAGCTGATACCAGAGATCAAATTCCAACTCACAGTACAATCCGTTAAAACGAATTGAAATTTAATTCAACATTTTTAGTGTTTAAATCATCAACGAAGCACACATTGATAAATAAAATGTAAATATTTTTTTTGATAAGTGGCATATTCGCTACACTCACTACAATGGTATGAGTTAGGCAATTCTGAAACGCCTATGAAGAGGATAACATCTATACTATTCGACTGTCTTTGGTAAAAAGCTCAAGAGGATCATTTCATTTGCTTGTCAGAAAATGAAATTTGTTTGGTAGACACTGCGTCGCAAGTGTTGGCGTTTTTGTTGAGGATTTAATCTACTTCAACAACTAAAGGTCGATCTGCTCAAAAACCCCTCGATGATTTTTTGAAAATTTATTCTAAGCATTGTGTATTGACGTTTGATGTCCGGCAGTTTCAAGTTGATTGAAAATCTCTAAGGGTATTAAACACGGCTTCACAAAACTTGAATTTGTTTAAATGATTTCTTGTTTACTCGCTGTCTCGATGCTGATCACTCAGTTTTGTATTGTTTTTTGCCTCGAGGGTAAGTTAAGGTGCAATATGCTCGTGCAAATATATGCATAATAAATATTAATCAATGAGTGATTGCTTTCGGAAACGTATTCCGAAATATAGAACGCATGTAGTATATGGTACCAACATGACAAGTTCTTATAGTTTCTTATAGTTTTCCTATGTTCTTCAATTTTTATTGCGTAAATTTCAGAAAACATTTCCAGAAGCAATCATTGATTAATATTCATTATATGTATACCAAGCCTCCTTAATATCGCGATATATTGAAATCGTAGAAGTGTTTCGACAAGTCATAGTTCTGACTCCCCTTATTTACCGTTGTTAAGTCCCACAAGCTCAACAAATTTGCTAAAATATGTCAGAATTTAACGCTGATCGCTGAAAATTGATTCTAAAATATTTTAATTGTTTACTGTTCTATGAAACTTTCCTCGTAATTCTTGTAGTACTCTATAAAACAAACACAGATAGAACTAGTTGTAGAACTCAATTGCTTCCTTGTAGTTTTGTAGGTTGGATTGAGCAATTCCTAAGTTACGATAAAGACCACTTGTTCTCTCCTTGTCACCCAGCTCAGTAGCAACTGTAAGGGACTTGTTGTAGAACTCAATTGCTTCCTTGTAGTTTTGTAGATCCAATTGGGCATTTCCTAAGTTAAGATAAAGGTCACTTGTTCTCCACTTGTTACCCAGCTCAGTAGCAACTGTAAGGGACTTGTTGTAGAACTCAGTTGCTTCCTTGTAGTTTTGTAGCCTTGATTGAGCAATTCCTAAGTTAAGGTATAGGTCACTTGTTCTCGCCTTGTCACCCAGCTCAGTAGCAACTGCAAGGGGCTTGTTGTAGAACTCAATTGCTTCCTTGTAGTTTTGCAGATCCAATTGAACATTTCCTAAGTTAAAATATGCTTTCACTATTCTCTCCTTGTCACCCAGCTCAGTAGCAACTGTAAGGGACTTGTTGTAGAACTCAATTGCTTCCTTGCAGTTTTGTAAATCCAATTGAGCATTTCCTAAGTTAAGGTAAAGGTCACTTGTTCTCGCCTTGTCACCCAGTTCAGTAGCAACTGTAAGGGACTTGTTGTAGGACTCAATTGCTTCCTTGTAGTTTTGCAGTTTGAATTGAGCATTTCCTAAGTTACGATAAAGGTCACTTGTTCTCGCCTTGTCACCCAGGTCAGTAGCAACTGTAAGGGACTTGTTGTAGAACTCAATTGCTTCCTTGTAGTTTTGTAGCTTGGATTGAGCAATTCCTAAGTTAAGATAAAGGGCACTTGTTCTCTCCTTGTCACCAAGCTCAGTAGCAACTGTAAGGAACTTGTTGTAGAACTCAATTGCTTTCTTGTAGTTTTGTAGCCTTGATTGAGCAATTCCTAAGTTAAGATAAAGGTCACTTGTTCTCTCCTTGTCACCCAGCTCAGTAGCAACTGTAAGGGACTTGTTGTAAAACTCAATTGCTTCCTTGTAGTTTTGTAGATCCAATTGAGCATTTCCTAAGTTAAGATAAAGGTCACTTGTTCTCGCGTTGTCACCCAGCTCAGTAGCAACTGTAAGGGACTTGTTGTAAAACTCAATTGCTTCCTTGTAGTTTTGCAGATCCAATTGAGCATTTCCTAAGTTAAAATAAAGGTCACCTGTCCTCGCCTTGTCACCCAGCTCAGTAGCAACTGTAAGGGACTTGTTGTAGAACTCAATTGCTTCCTTGTAGTTTTGTAGCTTGGGTTGAGCAATTCCTAAGTTAAGATAAAGGCGACTCGTTCTCTCCTTGTCACCAAGCTCAGTAGCAACTGTAAGGGACTTGTTGTAGAACTCAATTGCTTCCTTGTAGTTTTGCAGATCCAATTGAACATTTCCTAAGTTAAAATATGCTTTCACTATTCTCTCCTTGTCACCCAGCTCAGTAGCAACTGTAAGGGACTTGTTGTAGAACTCAATTGCTTCCTTGTAGTTTTGTAGCTTGGATTGAGCAATTCCTAAGTTAAGGTAAAGGTCACTTGTTCTCGCCTTGTCACCCAGGTCAGTAGCAACTGTAAGGGACTTGTTGTAGAACTCAATTGCTTCCTTGTAGTTTTGTAGCTTGGATTGAGCAATTCCTAAGTTAAGATAAAGGGCACTTGTTCTCTCCTTGTCACCAAGCTCAGTAGCAACTGTAAGGAACTTGTTGTAGAACTCAATTGCTTTCTTGTAGTTTTGTAGCCTTGATTGAGCAATTCCTAAGTTAAGATAAAGGTCACTTGTTCTCTCCTTGTCACCCAGCTCAGTAGCAACTGTAAGGGACTTGTTGTAAAACTCAATTGCTTCCTTGTAATTTTGTAGATCCAATTGAGCATTTCCTAAGTTAAGATAAAGGTCACTTGTTCTCGCGTTGTCACCCAGCTCAGTAGCAACTGTAAGGGACTTGTTGTAGAACTCAATTGCTTCCTTGTAGTTTTGTAGCCTTGATTGAGCATTTCCTAATTTAAAATAAAGGTCATTTGTTCTCCCCTTGTCACCCAGCTCAGTAGCAACTGTAAGGGACTTGTTGTTGAACTCAATTGCTTCATTGTACAATTTACACTCAGGGCTGTGGAATGTAATGAAATTGAACAGGTTGTTAATTCAATGCCAACAGGAAAAGCTCCTGGGGTCGATAAAATCTCATTACGTGTAATAAAGGATTGTCTTCCTGCTATTCTTCCTACTCTTACATCTATTGTAAGTAATTCGCTTACAAGCGGCGTATTTCCATCTGTTTGGAAGATTGCAGAAGTGATCCCTATCCATAAACAAAACGATCATGAAAAACCTGAAAATAACCGACCCATATCTTTATTGCCAATTTTATCAAAGATATGTGAGAGAACTGCATTAAACCAATTTATGCCTTACTTAGTATCAAATGAACGATTGTCAGTAAAACAAAGCGGCAATAAAAAGTGGCACTCTACCGAGACTTCACTGATCCACACAACAGACACAATTCTAAGCGCCATTGATCAAAAGAAAACTACTGCTATGGTCCTGTTGGATATGAGTAAAGCATTTGATAGCATCAGTCATAAAATCCTGCTGCACAAACTTCAAGATGTAGGCGCTACAACATCTGCTATCGACTGGTTTTGTAGTTATCTATCGAACAGAACCCAAGTAGTCCGTATCAATACTAAGATCTCTGATCCACTACCGTTGGCTTGTGGAGTCCCACAAGGTAGTATTCTGGGACCAATGCGTTTTGGAATTTATGTCAACGATTTACCATCTACCCCAAAAAACTGTCTGGTTGAGAGTTACGTGGATGAAACTAAGTTATATATGTCATTCCGACCTCATGACTCCGAAGACACCATAGCTGCTATGAATGAAGACCTTGTCAGTGTACGTAACTGGTACTTTGATAATGGTTTGCTATTAAACCCTGATAAGACTAAGCTAATCATATATGGAAGTAGACAGATGACAGCAAAAATGCCGGAACTTCGCCTTACACTCTTGGGAAAAGAGCTTGAACCCACAGAGACTGTAAAAGATCTTGGAGTGACATTGACAAAAATCTCAACTTTAATGAACATATCATTAAAACTGTTTTCCTCGTGTATGTCCGCATTGGGACAAATAAGTCGCGTGAAACACGCATTTAGGAAAGACATACTTATTACAATTATCAATTCCTTAGTATTTAGCAAATTATATTATTGTTCATCAGTTTGGGCGAACACTACTGACACTAATATAAAGAAATTGCAAGGCATCCAAAATTTTGCTGCTCGTATAGTATGTAATATTACATATCAAACATATCTCTATAAAAAGTTGTCGTTCGCACGGCCGTGAAATCTATTCCATATATGGGCAGGCATTACCTTATTTGGAAGTCACGTAGATTTGTTTTTGTTGATTTTCCTGCAATTTTGAGCCTCAAACTGTCAAAATTCCTTCAAAACTTGCATTGCAGATATTGTAGCGATAAAACACATCACATTGTCCACCATCTTGAAATTAGCTTAGAAACCTAGCTTTTCAGTAAACAGGAAACCCAATAGTAGAAACACAGGAAGCCCGCACGAACGACAACATATGTTTGATATGAGAAAATATAAGCATGTGTCTCCAGCTTTAAAAAGCTTAAAATGGATTCCTGTTAAATCACACCTTTACTTAAGAGATGCCATTATGGCTTTTAAGTGTATGACAGGTCTTGTACCTGAATATTTAAGTAGTAAGTTTATTTCTAGGGCTAGCGTTAGTGGTCGAGTGACCCGTAATTCGCAACAATTGAATATTCCACTGTGTAAAACAGCAACTGGCCAGAGGTCTTTTCATTATCGCATTGTAAACATTTGGAATGGCATTAGCCACAAACTTAAATTAAGCCCTAACTTGTTTAAGTAGTTTTAAACGTAATCTTAAATTAGATATTTTAAAAAAGTTCTTATTGTCATAACTAGCCCAATCAGGCCAAGTATATATTTAAAATTTTATCATAGTTTTATAGTATTTTAAAGTTTTTAGAGTTTATTTATTTAGTATTTTAACAATGTTTATGTATTTAGTTTATTTATTTATCATTGTCACTGAAAGAAGTTATTAGCTCGAAACGGGCGTAAATAAGTTTTTATTATATAGATATCAATGAAATACCAGGATTTCTCCTGTTTCTAAAACTTCGTACACAGTGAAGATATCATTTTTATCCTTCACATGTGAAGATATCACCGTTGCCATGACTACCCTTGTATCAACCAATCACAAATGGCCTTAAAATTCTTCCCTGATCCTGGATATTTCATTGATATTTATAAAATAAACAGAACATTACATGGTCGCTTGGAGATAAGAATTTTATCTTCTCGTGTTGAATTAATATATCGCTCCGCTCACTCGTGAGATATCAATTGAACACTCGAAGATAAAATTAGTATCTCCGCGCGGCCATGTAATATCCTCTATGTATTTTATTGTATTGTAGTTTTGTAGCCTTGATTGAGCAATTCCTAAGTTAAGATAACGGCCACTTGTTCTCTCCTTGTCACCCAGCTCAGTAGCAACTGTAAGGGACTTGTTGTAAAACTCAATTGCTTCCTTGTAGTTTTGCAGGTCCAATTGAGCATTTGCTAAGTTAAGATATAGGTCACTTGTCCTCGCCTTGTCACCCAGTTCAGTAGCAACTGTAAGGGACTTGTTGTAGAACTCAATTGCTTCCTTGTAGTTTTCTAATCCACGGTAGGCGTTTCCTAATTCAAGATAAAGGGCACTTGTTCTCTCCTTGTCACCCAGCTCAGTAGCAACTGTAAGGGACTTGTTGTAGAACTCAATTGCTTCCTTGTAGTTTTGTAGCTTGGATTGAGCAATTCCTAAGATAAGATAAAGGTCACTTGTTCTCTCCTTGTCACCCAGCTCAGTAGCAACTGTAAGGGACTTGTTGTAGAACTCAATTGCTTCCTTGTAGTTTTGTAGATCCAATTGAGCATTTGCTAATTTAATATAAAGGTCACTTGTTCTCCCCTTGTCACCCATCTCAGTAGCACCTGTAAGAGACTTGCTGTAGAACTCAATTGCTTCCTTGTAGTTTTGTAGCTTGGATTGAGCAATTCCTAAGATAAGATAAAGGTCACTTGTTCTCGCCTTGTCACCCAGCTCAGTAGCAACTGTAAGGGACTTGTTGTAGAACTCAATTCCTTCCTTGTAGTTTTGAAGATCCAATTGAGCATTTCCTAATTTAAGATAAAGGTCACTTGTTCTCCCCTTGTCACCCAGCTCAGTAGCAACTGTAAGGGACTTGCTGTAGAACTCAATTGCTTCCTTGTAGTTTTGTAGCTTGAATTGAGCATTTCCTAATTCAAGACAAAGTTCACTTGTTCTCTCCTTGTCACCCAGCTCAGCAGCAACTGTAAGGGACTTGTTGTAGAATTCAATTCCTTCCGTGTAGTTTTGTAATCGAAGATACGCAGTTCCTTGGTCATGATATGCTTGTCCTATTCTCCTCTTGTCTTCTTTCTCACTAGCAACTGTCGGGGTGTAAATTGCTGGCTTTTTTTTGTATTTGTAAACGGTAAGTACAAACCTCTTTATATGGTAATTCGCTGGAAAAACATAAGAAAGCATAAATAAAAGAAGGAAACTTGTTAATGGGGCGCACGTCGTGATGATTCCCATCTGTGCTATTTTTAGTAACCGGATGCAGTTTTATTTTCGCCTTACCCTACTCCCGTGCGTTATAAATTGACACTTCCGGACGCAGAGAACCGTTTAGTGCAGCAGATTTGAGTTTTCAAAAAGAGCGTTAAAAACAAAGTTTTCTTAGTTCTGCTTTGTTCATATTATCTAGTATCAAAAGTGTGTACTTTCTGATTACAAAGTAACGATTTTTATGAAAAAAAGACAAAAACGTTGAGGATATTCTTCGCTTGTTGAACAGGAGGTTGGTCAATGCGTGCAAAGCACTATGGTCGATCTTCAATTTTCTCGTCAGTCTTCTCTGACCGTCGAACTGTGAGGATCTCCATGCTTCAAAATATTTGCGAAACTGTCTTCGTTTGGTGTTAGTAGACAACATGGAAAGTATGAACAGCTTTTGTTTGTGTAAAAAATCTGATTTTTGGAGGATAACATGAAGAAACTGATATATGTGAAAATTACGTGTCAGAGAACATCTGAGATCAAATCAGTTAGCTAGTTTGGTCAAAGACAAGTAGAATTGAATAAAATTGTGCCATATTGTGCCCAAATCGTTATCATGTTGATTTCAATGGAAAACAAACTAGTAATCTAATCTGTGAAGACTCCTGGCAGATTTTCCAGTAAAATTACTGAAGAGTTTTGGAAAAAACATCACTTCACTTACAAAGTTGTGCAATCAAGCGAAAAGAGCGGGAAAATGAAAACATGCAGGCAAGCCGGTAAGTTAATATTCAAAACAACATTTTTCATCTCCATTGAAAATGCTGTGAATATAGCCTGTTACCGTTCTGTTTTAATTGCGCTTCTACATGCATGATTATATTAAATTCATTTTTGAGCTTTAGCTTCAGTCTTTTCGCAAAGCTACGAAGCACCACACGGGCGCGTTCAGTAGCTTGTTGTGCAAGACCACGACAACACTTTCTCTGATCGTACCTATAGATCAAAATCCTCAAATATGACAGTTAAGAGCTTCTTTGTAATTTTGAACAGCAAGATAAATTCATATTGCATGGAAAATAAAAAACACTTTGAAATCGAATGGTTCGTAAATATTCTCAGAGGAAAATCTGACCGGCTGATTGCTTGTCTTGAATGACTAGCAAATTATTTTTAAGTGCACAGATAAAATATTTGATTTTTTATGCATTGCGCTTGTTGGATGGTATCTCCAGTTTTTCATCATGACAAATCAGTTACCACACAAAATTCTTGAAATCGAAATTAGAAAGGGTTCATATCCATTGCTTTTTAGCTCGGCAAAAACTAGAGAGAGAAAATTTGAACTGGAGAAGAGAAAAGCTCAAAAAACAAAACGCTCATGCTAAAAGGAAGTTAAAAGCAGAGTAAACAAGTTTTATTTGCAGCAATTTCAGTAACAACGAAAAATGTTTTGTTTTGACTTTCTTTTCACACTTGTTTTCGTACAACTTTGTGAGTGGAAGTTTCCGTACGATTTATTTCTTAATAATTCTTTCTTGTTTTCCCCAAATGTCTTTTGGGTTTTTAGTAGTGGGTGCAGTCCGTGAAACCCCATTTGAAGGTTATGATCACTTTCCCTCAATTCCACGTTACACTTTAAAACCTAAAACAACAAAATGTAACATACAAATTATATTTTCAGTGCCTTTCTGTTTCACTGCATATGTGTTGTCATTGACGCCATTATCGATCTGTTTTCCTTGTTCTCTTGTCGTACAAAACTGAAAATATCTCCGAAACGATAAGATGTGGGGTTATGTGGGGTTCACTTTTTAAATAGAACAGACATTTTTCTAACGATTTCAGATGTTACAGTGAATCCACACACAATGATAATGGAGAAAAATACATTATTTCGGGTCTCCCTTTTTGGCTTGACGATGATTTACGTCATTGGGAAATTGTGCGAATCTCCTTTAATTTTTCGCGGCTAACGTTTATCATATGCTTTAAGATTTTTACACCAGTACCATGTATACATATTGAGATGATTTCCCGGCAGAAACAGTATTTGTATAAGAAGAAATGGAAATAATCATGGATTTTTCGGAAGCTTACCCGTCGATTTTGTTGACTTCCGGCTGATCATGTTTACAAAATTTTACGCACTATGATTGGCTTATTTTTGTCACGTGCCAGTTGACCACCCTCCTATGCTTGTTGAATGAAATTTTAGCGAAAATGCGCGCGCTACTGGCGCATCACACGTTATCGAGCGCGCGCTTACGTTTATTTAAAATTTTTCGCTCATTTAAATGAGAAAAACTCGCTTCTTTCTATAATTTATTTATGTATGTTACTAATAGGATATCCTACTAATAGGATATCCTATTTTCGTGGAATTTGGAATAGATTTGATATCGATTGTGTGATTTTATGAAGCTCAAATCGCCAATTTCCACACGTTCAAATTTTCGAGGCACGGGAGTAGGGTAAGACAAAAATTAAACTGCATCCGGTTACTAAAAATAGCACAGATGGGAATCATCACGGCGCGCGCCCCATTAACAAGTTTCCCTCTCTTATTTATGCTCTCTTGGCAAGAGACATTTTTTTCAGATTTCTGTTCTTGTTGTAGAAAGCAGAAAAATGTGTATTTGTTTATTCTGAAATCAAGATTCGCAGAGGATTTGGATTCCCGATCAGTAAAACCAGAAATCAAAAATCCCTTTTCTGTTTTTTGAACAAAGATGTCGATGTCTGACGAAAAATATCCCGTCCAAGGGAGGAGTTAGAGTTTCGAAAAACAATCCTCACCTCCGGTTACAGCCCATCTCCTAATTTCTCACAATAATTGTTTTGTTTTATAATAACCTTTATCTTCCCCATACAAAACGTACAAATCGTCACTCCCATGTCCCAGGTAAGTACAAAAAATTCCCGCTAAATTTGGTCGGGTGGTTTTATTACGGTAAGTCCGATCCTACGATCAGTAGGAGTTGCTAGAAGTGTAGATAAGTTGTCACTGAAAACTGCAAGTTAAAATACAAGTGCGACAAACGTAACAGTTTCCGCATCACATTTCATCTCTGGAATTGATCCCACAACCGCATGTTGGTTGAGACATTTGTCAGAAACCTACATCTTTTCGAATGAAAGTAAAGCCTTTCTTATGCGGCTCGAAAGCCACATATTTTACACCATTGAGGTTGGAGCAGCAAAACCTACAGAGATATCAAATGGATAGTCTTCTGCTGAAAGTTCAGAAGACAATTTTACAGCTGCGCACCAGAATATTCCTCTTATAAGTATGTTTTTACATCTCGTAAAAATCCCTTAGTCTAGAGAATATTTTTGCTTTTTGCCTTGTACACCGAGGGAATCGTGATACTCATGTTCCCTAATAGAATATAACAATTTTCAGTTGTCTGAACTCCTATTGACAATAGCTTTCAACCAATCAAATAACAAGATTTTATCAGTGTTTAGAAAATGATTAGATCGATTAAAATAGTACTAATTACCTTTGTTGTTATTACCTTTCAAATGCACTACGATTTGTTCCCTTCCGAGTTTCTGTTGCCCCATTGCACGTTTCTTCTTCCGTAATTTCTTTTTCCTTATAAGGCAGCAATTCCTCTAAGAAGCACCGTGCATGTAGATATTCGTCTTCAGACACTGTAACTGTAAGGTCGGCTTTTTCACCCAGTATATTTATTTCTTCAGTTACCAAAAGTTTTTTAAGGTCATTCCTCATCTCGCCAGACTGGTACCTTAAAAAATCATAACGGTTAATCATCCCATCATCACTAGCGAGTCAGCGATGGAGAGCGTAGAAACTCTAGCAGTAATGAAAAAAAAAACAAAAAAAAAAACATAACATTATATTCACCAAATTCAGTACGGGGGACAAAAACGTTTCCAAACAATGTCGTACACTGCGTGATGTAGGTGCAAAATCTACATTTACATTCAGCCAAGCCTGATCGACCGAAAAGGGACAACCGCGTTAAAAAATGGGTGATATTCGGTGTACTTTTACGTAGAGTTTCTCTTCTTAACTCCAAGGGCATACTTATCACTTTTTTCGTTCAAGAAATAACTAAGACATTTAACTTTTTCAGTTTAAGAAATAACAAAAACATATTAATTTGTTAAATAGATTAAGTCTTTCAATTTCCACTTTTTGACAACTGTATACATTTAGGGGTCGTGTATGAGTGATCTGTGATTTCAACAGTCAGTATCGACTTTTTAGTAGATATACATAACCAAAACATTACCTTTTCCAGAAATCGTCTAGTGCATAAAGATCGTTTACTCGCAGCTGAAACTCTATTGATCCATCGCGCGATTCTTCTTCGCTAGTTCCTACCGTATGTGAAACATCATCATCGGTATCTATTTCCATATAAGGCAGCAATTCCTCTAAGAAGCACCGTGCATGTAGATACTCGTCTTCAGACACTGTAACTGTAAGGTCTGCTTTTTCACCCTGTATATTCATTTCTTCAGTAACAAGAAGTTTTTCAAGATCATTTCTCATCTCGCCAGACTGGTACCTTAAAAAATCAATTATATGGTCAATCATCCTATCATCACTAGCGAGTCAGCGATGGAGAGCGAAGAAACTCTATAGTATTAATGGAGAAACATAACATTTTATTCACCAAATGCAAATTATGAACAAATCTCGAACTTTTACATTCAGTCAGCCTGATCGATCGAAAAGGAACAACGTTAAAATGGGTAATATTTGGTGTACGTTTTCGTAGAGTTTTCTCTTCTTAACTCCTGAAATTATACGGTGATCCCCGTTTTTTCTTTTTCTTTTATTCAAGGACATACTTTTCACTTTTTGTAGTGAAAAGTAAGCGATGGAGAGCGTAGAAACTCTAGCAGTAATGGAAAAAAAAAAACCATAACATTATATTCACCAAATTACGGTTGACAAAAACTTTACCAAACAATGTCGTACACTGCGTGAAGTACGAAAAGTGTCGACCGAAAAGGAACAACCGCGTTAAAATGAGTGATATTCGGTGTACTTTTTCGTACAATTTTCTCTTTTTAACTCCAAGGACATACTTATCACTTTTTTCGTTCAAGAAATAATCAAGGCATTTCACTTTTTCATTTTAAGAAATATCAAAAACATATTTGTTCAATAGATTAAGTCTTTCAATTTTCACTTTTTGACAACTGTATACATTTAGGGGGTCGTGTATGAGTGGTCGGTGATTTCAACATTCAGTATTGACTCTTAGTAAATAAATAACCAAAGCATTACCTTTTCCAGAAATCGTCTAGTGCACCAAGATCGTTTACTCGCAGCTGAAACTCTATTGATCCATCGCGCGATTCTTCTTCGCTAGTTCCTACCGTATGTGAAACATCATCATCGGTATCTATTTCCTTATAAGGCAGCAATTCCTCTAAGAAGCACCGTGCATGTAGGTACTCGTCTTCAGACACTGTAACTGTAAGATCTGCTTTTTCACCCTGTATTTTCATTTCTTCAGTAACAAGAAGTTTTTCAATGTCATTTCTCATCTCGCCAGACTGGTACCTTAAAAATATCATAACGATCATAAACATAATTGTCATAAGGAAAACTCGCCATTAAGACAACTTATAGAGCCTCGAGCTGCAGCTGAGACCCCTATGGTCAGCAAAACTAACCGCGCTTATACTGAATATTGAATGATGTGAAGTTCGCATGGCCTAAAATGAAATTAAATCTCGTATCCTGCTTTATCGGACCTCCCTTAGGGTGAATGCTGCTTGCATAGATCTCACAAAATAGTTTTGCTCATCTTGTCAGTTGTTGAAATTTGCTTGAAGATTTTGACCATACAATGGATTTCTGGCCATAGAAACTTTACGGACCGATACACAACAATCATAGCCAAAATCGAACATATGTCTCCTTTAGGACATGAGTTGTAAGTCGGACTTAAACGAAAACGTGAATATATTCTCGACGCTAACTACTTGGACGGCCTTCAGTGCGTTTCGCTGCCACTGTGAAAACTATTATAACGTCACAAAAGGCCAACCCTGAACAACCGTTTGCCTGTAGATATCTCCTCCCTCCTGTATATGATTTAAATTATTACCTCTTCCAGAAATCCTCAAGTGCAGCAAAATCCATTACGCGTAACTGTATTTCTATTGATCCCTCGCGTACATCCTCTGCGTGTATTCCTTCAGTACGGAGAACACCATCTTGGAGTGCCTTTATGAGTAATCTAGGTTCTCCTCCATAATACCTCAGGACACGATCTAAACTGCAAACTTCTTCATCTATGCAGGACACGTGTATTGTGATCCCTGAAATCGACAATTGAATAATGAATGCAAAATGGAAATCTATAACACCTTACTAAAGGAGCACTTGCATATTTTGAGCCTCTCTAACGAAGAACCTAGTACGTTTTCAGTGCTTCCGTAACCTTTTCGACCGTAACCCATGTTAACCCGAACGTAAACATTCTGGACTCAGAGCACATTTATTATTGAGTTAGAGATATTTCAATCGTATCACACTTCTCGTCAGCTAGATGAGTTAGGTAATCTCTAAACTAAACCAAGATTTTGTTAATCGACAAAGCGTATATCCGTATATTTGTTGATTTTTAGAGTGTCCGTCATTACTAACTTGAGATTTTTGCCCAAAAGCTACATGTATCGATGGTATTGTCCCTTTTTGTCTCTCATTTTATCTTAGTTCAAAAATGAAATAATGGAATTTTACATTTTTATAGCGCAAATAGCTATTGGTATATAGTCAAATGCGCTTAGAGTTTGTTAGTAGTAAGAACAGACTGTTGTACCGTAGGCGACAATCTCCTACTCTTTGCGAACAGTACAACAGGTTCTTTAATGTCCCCCATATACAGGTTAAGGAAGGGATGGGAGACAGGGCCTACAGTTTAAAGTCCTTATCCGAGAAGACCTGAAGGTCTAACCTATTTGCAGAATGATGTAGTTACAAAGGCAGCACCTTCTCCTCAATTATTTAAAGACCCTGAGTGTTGGTCCGGCCGGGATTCGAACCCCGACCTCCCGCACGAGAGACCGACGCTCAACCAACTGAGCCAATCGATCGGGCGGCGGTTCAATGTACTATATTCAACATTAACCACTTTTCCGACTTCCATATAAACTTTTTTCACAAGTTTTCTTCAAAAATGTTCGTACGAGTATTTTGTTGATGCTGAGAGAATTTCAACAGGAACTTACTTTTTGGAAATGGCATTTCATTATTGACTAAATTTGTTAATTGAAAGTGATTTCACACCGACTAGTTCACATAAAAGCACATGACATGATGAAGTCATATGGTGCATGATTGCGCTTCAACTCTATTATGATAAGTCCGAGTTTATATTCATAGGTATGACAATCTGAGTACCCTGCAGAGTAAATTGTTTTGGAATGTTTCGGCTCAGAGAGGCTGGCAGAGTCAATTGTCCCTTTACTGATCAAGCGGATAATTTCAATTAATTTGTGTCGTCTTTTGAATATTTTATTTTTCTGCAAAATTGTATATACATTTGTCAAGCTCTCAAACGACAGTAAATAACGATTTGTACATTTGTTGTAAATGAATCAATCAATTAATCAATCAATCAATTAATTAATCAACCAAAGCAATTAATCGATACTGAACTACTGATTTCGCAGTTCGAAAATTTACCTACATGTTCAGACGTGTCAATATATAACATCATTCTGGGAGAGCATATATATATATTTGCGCTGTTAGATTCAAAACTGTGTCCTAAGCCCTGTTAAACGAGCTTTTTCCATGTATAAATAAGTAATTCTGTATCAATTTTATGGCAGTAATTCGAATTGAAAATATCACTGATTAGTACTAAACAACTGAACTAAAGGATCAATCAATCGAAGGCGTATTTTTCTCTAGAGCTAAAATAACATACCTGGGAATGCAGCATGGTAAGTCTTGATATCACTTTCAGTGATGGGACTAGTGAGGCTCTTATCGATCTGTTCTTCCCATTCTTGGACGGTTGGTGCACTGCCGTATTTTCCAACTATCCTCAACAAAGCTTTCTTGGTTTCCTCCCAGTAGGTCTTGAAGTCATCTTCAGAAAGTTCAGTGGACTTAATGTGGGCAAATGCTGTATTACGATAAAAGTTTATTCTTGCAATATCTGCTTCCAAAGTCAGATCGGTACGATGAGGGAAGTCATTCCATCCTGTGCCGGAAGGCTCTGTGAGGTTACAAATATTCCTCAACAATTTGAACAATAATGATAAGTCAAAGTCCTCAGACTTGCCATAAGAAGAGCTTGAAGGGAACAATATCTTCCATTCGACTGGTGACAAAATCTTCCTGGTTTTTAAAAGGCTTCTATTAATATGTAAAGCGTTTGCGAGGTTTGAAGGATTGTGAATAGAATCAAATAATCCTCTGACGATTTTTGTTCCTGCATTAATCAGCAGATTTGTGAATCTAAAAAAGCGATCAGTTGTTGGTTGAAAAGCTGCGTCAGGAGCTGCTGCCGTTGCCATGATAAGTAGGGGTTGTAGTTTTCCTCGTCTCTATATCTTAACGCTTTTTGTCGTAGAGGTTTCCTTTCATGTTCCTACCACTAGACTGAGTAAACGAAACTTTACCATTGCGTCGTCTGAGGGCACGTCAGTTTAATCACGTGATTTAATAAACCAATCGAATCTTTAACAAGGAGTGACTAAAGTAGCTCGAGGGTTTTTTAGATACCATGGTTCCATTAATATCATTACATGAATACACAACTCGAGATAATCTTAGACTGACTTGAACTCTTGTTACGCCATCCATTGGATTGGATTGCTGTTGCTATAGTAACGTTGAACACAAATAGATGAAACCGATTTCTCTTCATTTCAATACATTTCGATGAGCTCTAGACATGCGACTTTACTGATAAGGGTGGGAGGGGAGGGGAGGATGAAGGGAAGGGGCTCAACCCCCTACCCCTCCCTCTTCAGACTTTATTAGCTACTAGCTACGTATAATTATGTTACTAATCTTTTTTATTATTAGACCATTTTTGATTAAACAATACCCTGAGAGCAGATCGAGGGTAATTAGGGGTTAACGCACTCGAGCGAGTGATCGGGATTTACCTTCATGAGTTCGCTAACAATGAACGAGAAATTTTAAATACTGGCTTGCGTTTGAACCTTTATATAAACTCATATCTGTAACGTTTTCTTCATTCTCCTGAAGATGGCATTTGACAATGTCGAAACAAGCCTAGAATAAAAGCTTTAATCGTACACCTCAAATGTATTAATTACTTTTTACAAATTTTGATGTATCTGATTTAATCAAGTTTCAAAACCGGTTTTTCTATGCAAACGTCATCAAGCGCATGGCAATTCCGCTTTCAAGGTATCGCTGGCTCATGACAATGAAGTTTTGCTACGTAATCTCGCGCATGCTCAACAGAAATAGTCGCCAGGGCTGGCAGAGGTTTTTTCCCCTCACTAGATCGCTAGCAGAGGATTTAAAAAAAATCTATGCTCGCAGAATAAAACCATCAAAACTTTGAGGATTAATGTTTTTGCAACGGCAAATGTTTGCTGTCGATTTCGCTGCATGTTTATTGCAGGAATTATAGAATGGAATAATTAGCTTGTTTTATAAGTCATCCAAACACAGAGTAAAACAAATACTACAAAAGTTCCCAGCTAAAAGAGCTAAATGGTAAGGGACTCAGAAACAGCTTCTTTTGAGCTCATTTTGTTGACATAGTACTCTTTACTTGTTCGTTTGGGGAAATAGAACAAAATTACTTTTTTGCGCAATTTTGAGAAGCCACCTTAAACTAAGCATTCGAGAAAGTGTTGCGTGACAAGAGTGACAATTTTTAATGAGATCGTTTAGCATTTCAGTCACGATCAGTGTCTTATACCCGGAAATGTAGTATTCCAGTTTTCATTGATGAGGAAGACTTTAATATAGGTACGTGTACAATAATAGAAAATGTTCAATCTTTTTGTATATATCACAGTCTGGCAGCGGATTGATACTGTAGTACTGACAACGAGAGATCGGTGTCAAAAATAGACAGGCAGTATGTCTAGACAGACTACAGTGAATTCGTGGAATCGGCATGCCACGGTGAAATGTAGAGATGCGACAAAAATGACTGCTTTATCACAGTAATTTTTATTTGTATACCCAACAAAATCACATTTTATGTCATATCAGTTGAACTGGCTCTTTTGAAGTCAACTTTATCGTCTCCAATACTTCCAAACGGCTTTAGACTTAGATTTTACTATATTTGCTGATTTTACAATTATATATCACAAAACAATGGACAGTTAGGAGTAACTTGAATCGTCTAATTGCTAGTTTGTTTTCTAAACGAGAATTTTTGTCGAACAATTTTTTTCAACGATTTTTCAAGTACTCTCTGTTTAGCTTACTCGATGGTTACAATTTCCCCTTTAAGGGTCAGATGCATTGGTAATGAATTCAAACACAATAAACAACTCGTGTGTCATCAATATGAATCTTACAGCTTAGCTCTTAAATATAACATACTTTGATGATTTGTTGTCGCTGACTACTACTTCTATTCCATGGCATGTGTTTTAAAATCGCAGTAAATTGATCTAGCGCCTCAGATGAATCGTGACAGACGCTGTTTGCATATTTATATCATATTTGCATAAATCACCGAGACGCCATATTGGCTTCGAGTTTACCCTTGTGTCAGAGGGATTTGTACTCATGGATTGAGTATCCGAGAGTGATGTACTAGCTATGGTGGTGTTTATGTTGGAAATGCAGTGAGGTGAGATGTTTGTTTTGCGAGTCGCGAAGATGCGAAAGCAGCAAGCCAAATAGACTCCTTGCTGCGTGGCGCTACATGAATGAAGTACCGCCGTCACGTATTTTGAGCAAAACACCGATAACATTCAAGACAAAAATAAAATAAAAAATCCGAGACTAAACTTGGCTTCTTAAAAGATCTGTGAACATGGTAGAATTTTTGATTAAAGTTTTCAAAAATTTGTTAACAAAGTGCTAGTTCTTCGAAACTGCAAAAACCTGCAAACAGGAAGACTAAAACAACGCCCTACAGTAGCTTAAAATGTATTTTGTTTTCAATGAGTTTGTCACTTTTGACAGCAAGTTTGCCGGATAAGCGACGCGGAACTCTATAAAACAAAAGTTTACACCTCTCGGTGAGTATCCCAGCCGCTGCTTTAACATTTGCCGAGTGTTATATAAGCCAAGCCTACCGACCCAGTAAGCATATCATTTACTTCTGACTCTTACTTCAGAAATGGCTTTGGAAAAGAAGGCTCTATTAATCACACCATCATACGATGCATTACCAGAAAACCAGCATCTTCCTGGATCTTCCAAGGATGCAGTGGCCGTGAAAAAGATTTTGGTTGAAAAGTTTTCATTCACTGACAGCGATATCAAGGTAGGATATATTATTAGAGATATATTATTATCATCGCATAGAACCACACTAAGGGGGGTGTTTACATGGCACTAGGATCATCCTAGCAGGCGAATCATCCTACCTGATATACATTTACTGCATTCTGTTTACATTGAAATTGCTGTCTCCGCTTTGGGTACTAGGATCATCCTACTGAACAGAATGAGTAGGATGCAGTAAATGTATAGCAGGCGAATCATCCTACCTGCTATACATTTAGGGGGTATTGACATGACACTAGGATCACCCTAGCACTAGGATCATCCTAGCAGGCGAATCATCCTACCTGCTATACATTTACAGCATTCTGTTTACATGGAAATTTGTGTCTTCACTTCGGGTACTAGGATCATCCTATACTAAACAGAATGCAGTAAATGTATAGCAGGCAAGATGATTCGCCTGCTAGGATGATCCTAGTGCTAGGATGATCCTAGTTCCATGTAAACACCCCCTAACTGGCGATCACAGAGATCGATTTTGTTTTATCTTATCGCTCATGTACAAACGCTTTGACCACTGAACACAGTTTTCTACGATAGTAGCAGTCATATGAAACCGAGTTTCGAAACTAATTTTAAGTCATTCATTATAACATATTGTTTTACGTAAAAGATTGATAAATCTAGTAAATTTCAAGTTACATAAACGTCAAAGTTTCACCATTTTTCCAACCGACTATTATTCTAAAGCCTGTTTTAGAATCCAAAATGAATGTTAATGTAACGTTTGCAGACAAGTTGACAGATTTGTAAAAATGAAACTAAATTAATTTTGATTCGGTATCAGTTCTAAAAACCAAAATGGATTATGAAAACTATGAAATGAACAAGCTTGATCAGGGCACGCTTTAATTGGAGCCTAGCTCTGTTGCGTGTCCCTCACCTTTATATATTTTATATTTTTATTTATTATTTTATTTTTATTTGTTGTTTTGATTGGTGAAAGTTCAGTAAATAAATGAATAAATAGATCAGTCAATTGAGTTTATTACTGTATATGCAAGATTCACGAATTAAAGAAATGAACATTCAACAAGTGAACAGGTTTGGACTGTTTTGGCTCGTTACCGTAGATAAAAAGATAACAAAAACAGTGAATTTAGTTATGACAAAAGTTCGGCCTTTCCCTTCGAGGGAGATGCGGATTGCACTAGTCAATTATGCAAAATGTCCCATCTTGGGTACATACCTTCGGTACAGGCTGGATTCGATTCGTTACAAAACTATTTTTTGGCTCGTTATTGTAGCTTAGACGTATGACAGAAACAGTGAATTTAGATTTAGTCATGTCAAAAGCACGGCCTCTCCCTTTGAGGGAGATGCGGCGGCTGGCCCTGGTCAAGATGGCCCATCTCGGGTGTACTAGCAGAAAACTACGTTTACAATCAGATGTAGTATTCCATAGGATTGTCTAAATGAAGTTATTTTCCTTACAGCTCTTACAAGGGGATCAAGCATCCAAAGACAAAATAAGAGAAGCTTTGCAGAATTTGTCCAGGGAAGTGAAGAGCGAGAGTGTTGTATTCTTGTACTATTCTGGACATGGCATTTACCTCCCAGACTCACAAGATGAAGGTCTTCTTCCCACTGTAACAAGCTGGCCTCCTACGGTAATAGTCCAGTTTCCAATTACTAGAGACCGCTGAGCTTCCTGACAAATTAAAAGGCGCATTTATGCAGCCTTAGCCTCCTTTTCAAGAAAACCCATATGGGAATAAACTCGATTTTGTGTTGTTCTTCATCAACAATTTCTGCATTTCTCTCTCGATTGTTGTGGTGTTCTTTATCAACAATTTATGCATTTCTCTCACTGGTATTTTTGAATAATTTACGTTGACTCGAGGCTAACGCTGTATAAATGCGCGCGTTTTGTCAGAAAACTCATTGGTCTCTAGTAATTAGAAACTGGAATATTGGATTGAATTGAATTGTGTGTATATTTGCACTTATCATTCACTATTTACATCCACTGTGCTGTATCACACACGGTTCTCGACCTATCAGAGCGCGCGTAATATACCAATTATTATATTATTATTTTAAACATAAACCAGTTTTATTATATGTTACAAATACCAAGCTATAGTCATGTTTTTTTTGTTTGAAATCTTAACAGATTCCATTAGAAGAGTTGTGCTTTACAGGGGATGATTTTTTTCCATTCCTGGACAGTCTTAGCAGAAAGAAGATCAAATGCTTCTTCATTTTCGACTGCTGTCATTCTGGTCAGCTGTATCGTGTTGTAGAATTCAAAGAAAGCGGACTAAGACCAAAACAGGTATGTTTCAATTATTCATGGGGGGAGGGGGGAGTAATTTCTAAGCGTCATTTACTAGCAAGGCACAGTTGGTTAGTGCGCGGCCTTCGGTGCAAGAGGTCCACAGTTCGATCCCCGGATCTCACATCCTTGTTTCGACTTCTTTTCTTTCTGTTTAGCTTTAAGTAGCTTTAAATACTCTTAAAACGGAGCATTTATGGAGAGAAGGGAGTAAAATGAGCGCACCGTTGACCTCAAATTTATCAGTTACTCAAATTACTGTCACGAGTTATCGACGTAAAATATGGTCACTACTTTACTTTACTTTACTTTACTTCATTCACTCTTGTTGGATCGTTGGATGACCAAACGACAAACTCTAATGACAAGTCTTTTGTTAAAGTTCATTCGAGATGGCTATCGTGACGTCACATACAACCGGGCAATATTCTTTAGCTTTAAAGGGGCGCTTCTTTATAAAATTCGAACATTTATCATTATGACAAGATAAAATTAGTTTTTATCAAATTCTAGGTCATCCTTAAGGGAGCCACTACGAATACCAGTACCAAGAAAACATCGCATTCGAAATCAAATCGAGGCGGCTGGACACCAGGGGATAAAGACTGTTTTGTTTACATTGCTGCATGTAACCCAGTACAAGTTGCTCTAGAGGAGATTGGCAAAGGAGGACGTCTGACAATGGCTGTTGAAAACGTGATAAACAACTTAGAAGACCCTGGAAATGTGTCTTATCAAGCCTTCTTTAGGTATGGCACAGTTAATGACCCTTTTGTTGAATTGATGTCTCAGGGGAATATATATACATTAATGAACACACATTCTTAAATATAAGCTCGTGAATACCGATCCGTTGGTGAACTCGTGGATATGAAAGCGTTACAAAAGTGCGCCACAAAATTTCTAATTTTCCTTTTGGGCGAGCTAACTTTTGTGCCAGCATAAGAGCTTGATGATAGAGCAGAAATCCCGTTTAATGCGAAAATTAATGGAATAAGTCGCTTTATAAAGCTTATAAACGTCGGAATTTTCCGCAATTTTGTGTGAACACTTGGTTGTGGAGTGTTTCGAGTCTTAAGGTTTTTCCATACGAATTTATTTTTTTTGACAAATTTTGCTTGCGTGAATGAGAAAATTTGATCAAATTTTGCGTGACAAATGTCATATGAAATTTCTTTGTGTAGATGAAGAAAAACCATTTGTCATAGAAAATCATATGGTTTCGAGTGCAATTTGGAATACATTTGAACGAGTGGGATTTCCTCAAGTATATTAAGGCTTGGGTTTTGATCGATTTGTATGAATTTTAGGTTTTATGAATCTCACGACTTATCCAATCTGGAAATCTCCATATTTTGGTAATTTTCAGTTAGTATCCATCGACTGAAATTTTTTCCACGAGTGTTGACTTTTGTTGGAGTGTCACGTGACTTGCTGGACCATGTTTTTCACTGCAAAATTTCAATTAGAAATGGGGTACACAACAACCATTTCAATATTTATGAATTGCATGTTTTCTTGTTTTTTTCGGAGAGGGCTTTCCAAATCAGCCTTTTCCGTTTGGAAAAATAGCTCACATAAAGAGTTATTGAAGAAAAAAGGTCACGTGACCTAATTTGCATATTAGTTTTTCTCAAATATCTCCTTTCCCAACATCGATGGACAACATGCAAAGGCTAATTCATATATGTACCCTAAATACCTTTAAAACGATGTGAGTTTCAGCTTCATTCAATGAGGCTCTGTACTCCCCATTTTCAAAAAACCGTTTTTGCTGCCTTAAAGTCACGTGACCAAGAAAATGCAAAATACTTGGTCTCAATCTGTCACACTTTTTGATCTACAGCTCCCATAAAAATATTGATGCAATATCTCTAAAAGCAAGAGAATTATTTAAGAAACAAAATTCTGGCTAATTGGCAGACAACCCAAGCCTTAATATACTTGAGTCAAAGAGTAAAGGCGAGTGCAATTTGAACTTTTTGAAATCCCACGAGTTCCAATTTATTCCAAATTGCAAAAGAGCGTATATTTAAGGAATATAAAACGCGCGCGTATGTCTCTGTACTGTAATATAAGCACGATGTAAGATGTAGCGCAAGAGAAAAGCAAGCTTAGGAAGCTATGTGCATAGTTTTGATGCTAGGTGATATGAACAACAGAACTAAAAAAACTTTGATTTTGACGCCGTTTTTAAAACTCAAATTTTGCACTAAATTTCCTGTTTTTTCTGCACTAAATGTCCTTGAAACAGCACTGCTCTCAGCCAATATCAGCTTCGAGAAATTTTTCATGTATATTATTAATAATACAAAATTTACTTTAAGTTTGGAAGGGGCTTTATTACAGACAGTTATGATGCCATAGTCTATTGTGATATTTATTAAAATATTTGATTGATTAATTCTTCACATTTCTTTCAATTTCATTTAGACTTGTAAACAGAGAATTCAAGAAAAAGGGCTGGGATCGTTATCAAGCACCTCAGATTGAAGGAGCTAATCTTGATACCGTCTTGCTTGGTAATTCCAAAGGTAAGCAAAACACTGTTTGCTGTTGTTGTTGTTGTTGTTGTTGTTGTTGTTGTTGTTGTTGTTGCTGCTGCTGCTGCTGCTGTTGTTGTTGTTGTTGTGCTACGTTGTCGTTTATATCTATTTGACAAGTTATTCCATCCTCGCAATCCAAGGATTAAATTCTGTCGCTCGTTTCTCGCTCCGTAAAAAATAAAGAAATAAACATTGCAAACAAAGTCTCGTAGCTACTATCATGTTCCTGAATTAAGTCTAAATAGATCTCGCTCCTGTTGCTCAGCCAAAATAGATCTCACTTCTGGTTGCTTGACTTAGGAATGTAGACGTTTCTATTTGGCTCACGAATTAAATCATTTGGCAGTCACTCCAAGGTCTATTGTACGGAAATCTTGATTTCACTTTCTCTCTCTCTCTCTCTCTCTCTCTGTGTCTATTCTTCGAAAATATAGTATTTTTATCGTAAGTTTGCGTTAATTTGAGTTCACGAGTTAATGATAATTAGGGAGGCAACAAAGTCGAGTGGCCGGAGCGTCGATCTCGTAAGCCGGTGTTCGAGTCCCATTTCTGGCCAACTACAATGCTGGGGGGCGGGGGGTGAATTTGTTTTTGGTAGTGTTTATAATTCAGATTCCGCGACTTGACTATGTGTAACAAATGGTTTCCATTTTTTCGTGGGTCTGTACTCTAATAGATTCACAGACGACGTCCAAATGAACAGAAAAGTATGCCACGAAACATTTCAACCAATCAGAGCGCGTGTAATATTCAATGACGTCATCTATGCGAGTGTACTTTAATCACACACGGTTATCGACCAATCAACCTCCTGGTCAGTTAGCATTCTTAAATTTAGACATGCGTTTCTCTGTATTTAGTTCATGACTTAAAGGGGTACTTGGATGAAAATCGATAAAAATTTAAAATGACTTGAAACTTGGATCAATGTATCTATATGTGACCAATAGTCACCAAGCAATGTATTTTCATGACGTCATAAGTACAACCCTATTGTTCTTTTCGATCTTAAACCAAAATTTCTTGGTGATAATAAAATTTTTGGGATAGGAGGTTTTATGTTTATCTATATTGGCCGTTAATTGACGTCAACTTAGGAATTAACCACTTTCCAATTTTGACCTATTTTCATCCAAGTACCCCTTTTTAATTTAATGGTAAAGCGCCATTGAGCTTTCAAAAAATGGCAGTCAGTCATGCAAGCAAATCTGAGAAAGATCGACGATATTCCAACTACTTGTATCTTGTAATTGTTTAAAAGTAAAGTAAAGTAAAGCGACCATATTTAACGTCGATAAGTCGTAACAGTAATTCAACTGACAAACCCGAGGTCGACGGTGCGCTCATTTTACTCCCCTCTCTCCATCAGTGCTCCGTTTTTTTAAGGGTATTTAAAGCTAATTAAAGCTACACAGAAAGGAAAGAAGTCGAAACAAGGATGTGAAGTCACTGGAGATTGAACTCGGGACCTCTCGCACCGAAGGCCGCGCACTAACCAACTGTGCCATCCTTGCTCCTTGTTTGTTGTCTTTATTTTAGTTACTGCCCAACCAGGAGGAATAATTATCAAAGATGTTCCTAATGAAGAAGAAGTTGTTCTCGATGCTGGTTTTCTACAAAATTTGAGCGCCGGTGAATATGATGTGTTTGAAACTACTGCCTCTGAAGACAACATCAAAGAAGGTTGTAAGTCTGAGCATTGGTTGGGCAGAATCGATGTTAATGAGGGACTAATTGAGCCTGTACAGGCACATGGATCCATTATCGAACGAGCAGAAGACAAGAATATAACTGTGAGTATTGTTGTTATTACTATTATTATTACTGAGTTCGAAGGCCGAACGGGAAAGTATTTGGCTCATGGTCATGACAATGCTGAACCAGTGCAAAGAGGTCCGTATTTGCATGACCCATATCGCGCGCACAAGGCACTTAAACAATGAAATTGCTTTTGCACGCGCGCAGATACGAACAGTTACTCCTTCGGAAATCAAGTTCCATTGTTTGTGCGCGCAATGGCGTCATCTTCCTGTTACTAAAAATAACCTTAAGCGCCAAGCACGTAGGCTCGAATCCCTGACGGCTGAAATCTGAGCCCAACAAGCACGCTGCGCAGACATCAATACCAGTTTCCCTCTCTTAGTATTATGGTCTCTTGTCAGGACCTAGTACTAACTCACTGTTTGTGTTGATTATTTTAGCATGGATGTCTAGCGTATTTGACAGTACCTGACAGCATCAAAAACAACGTGTTTATCAATGTGGAAGGAGTACAGATTGAAGAGCTCTCCAAACACCTCAAGGCCACAAGCATGTTCAATGTATTACAACAAAAAACATCCACAGATATTCCAGACCTTATAACAATCACTATTGAAGAATATAGCCAGTCCAGGTATAGTACTTATATGTATATAAGGAACAAAAAAATCGGGCGCTATTCATTTGCTAATATGATAACCTGTGCAAGTTAATTCCGACAATGCTTTGATATAATTAATAGATTAATAATTAATATTTATCCTTGTTATCACTTTTATTTCAGAGAAAAGTGCTGGGTGGCTCGTTGCAGAGGAAAAATGATTGTCCCTCCTATTGGGCTTGCTCATGAAGATGTCATGGCCGGAAATTTAGATCGCTATGTACGGTACCAAATCGCCTTGGAAAAAGTGCAGCAACCACTATACGAAGAAACCTTGCTAGAGAAAGTGTCCCTACAAGTTTTTAAAGCCCAAAATGTGCAACCATTCACGAGGTACACAAAGAAAGAAAGAATTAGAGAAGTGCTTGAAAAAGGCATAGATATCTCACAAGGTATCACATAAATATTGCAACTGATATATATTCTGATAAGTCATGTGCTATTTGACCCTATACCTTAGAAAATCTTCTTCTTTTAGCTCTAAAATACTCGTCCAGTCTATCGTTGAAAGATGTGAAACTTCATCCCTTGATACTAACCGAATCGAAGGCGTTATATAACATAGATACAAGCAAATAAACGTTTTATGTAATACTAATGAAAGAATACACTCTTCTAGTACAAGGTGCAATATTCGTTTCTTTGAAAACCAGTTTCTTAAGAAAAGAAAACTTCTTGGTTTTTCGTTGTGTACCAGAAGACAAATACAGATCTTCCAATACAGCTTACCGCATGTTCAATTTTTTCCTCTGCAGATCCTGATCAGCGACCAACATTCAAGGCCCATGCCATCACCGAAGGAAACAAATTATTAGATTGCAGTGGTGATGCCTTTGTCTTCAAAGTCTGCAATAACAACGAAAAGCCAGAGGAGACAGTCCACGTTTGCCTTCTATTGTTTCAGTTAGATGGAGCAATCACAATTATTTATCCAAAGAAAAAGGTAGTCAGCGTTTATTAGCATTTATGAGCTAGAATCCTATCAAACTACCGCCCCATATCATACTTAGGCCCAGTATAAGGAAATTGCACTAACCATATTTGGAATGCTGGTTGAATTTCCTCTCAAAAACCTCGGGTTTTGTACAAACGTTCGAGAACGTTTACAGGAATTAGAGTAAAAGACTAATAACTAATTCAGCCATCTTTAGGACTGGATACGTGTACACAGGAACCCCACTACAGCGTAACACAGGAAGCCCATAAACGACAACGGAAGTTGGATATCCTCTAGTTACTCATTTCAACGTTTGTGAGACTGTTGAAGAAATGTGTAGCACATTTTTGTCGTGTTAATGTTAACTGAACGATTTGCTTGAGTAAATACAGCAGTAGGATGGCAAGTGTTGCGTAGTGGTTCACCACTTGTCCCTATCCACTGTGATGTGTTAGAGCCCAGCTCGCGCGGGCTCTTGCACTTGATCATATGTGAGCTGGTTTTTCTCTCACACAGGGACTTTTCTCCGGGCTCTCCGGTTTTTCCTCTCGCAGCAAAATTCAACCTATAAGCTTTAAAAGTCTTATATGTAAAATAAATCGAATGTAGTTATAGTGGAGTTAAACTACATCTTATATTAGAGATTATGAAACCCAAGGATGAATGTAAAGAATACCATTATCCCAAGTTGATTTAGAGGGCGCCGATGTGTTTAATTGAAACGTTTTGCGCGGCACGTGGTACCACGCTGAAGTAGGCTTACTTATAGTAATCTGATTTTAGAATAAATGAGGTGCTAATGTCATTTTTTTCTAGGGAGAAACGATCGTACTTAGAGGTGGTGACTCAGCAGAAGATATTTTACGTCTTTACATACCTAAAGATTCTTTGCGTACCATGGCTGAACCTGACCCAACAAAAGATGAGCCAACCTTTGGTGTGGACACACTGGTGTTGTATGCCACTTCAAGCCCTGTTAATTTTGGACCACTTGAACAAACTCCTATCAAAACTGATCCTGCGTTGATTGGGATACCCAGAGGAGACTTCAAACCGGTATGTATCTAGAAAAAAAAAATGCACGGAGAAGAGTCGAAACACTTTCATTTAAGGAATATTGTTATGATACACTTTTCCAGTTTTAATTAGTTTTTGGTTTACCGCGTTAGTTTTAATAATTTGGTGGTTTATAGTCTTCAGTGTGCTGTCATTTTGCTGACAAGAGTAATTTTAGTTTAGCTAGCTAGAATATCAAAGCATAGAATATCAAAGTAGGGAATTCCCCTTGGCTTTAAGAAACAATAGATTAACCTTGACATCTCTGGAATAATATCCTAGCCGACAACATTTGGCCTCCGTTTCCCATGATTGGCAATGTTTTCACGTGCAACCAATCACATTGGAAAAGGCGCCGTCCAATCTGATTGTGTTTACCAAAACACCCATCCTTGCGGTTAATTGAGGCCTGTCTTACAGGACATTATAAAAGAGAGAGTTACTCAAATAGATAGACTTCCTTTTAGACCTAGAGCTAGATAAGTGTACAAGTCCTTAGAGTATAATAAAACAAAGCCTACAGCGAAGGAACTGTCTCGTCGTAGAGTTAAAGGTTCATCGCCAGCTCTTGTATAGAACCTACACGTTTGGACCTAGCAGTCCCTCGTAACAATATATAACGCGCGCGCATGTCTCTTTAACACGATGGAAGATGTAGAGCAAGAGAAAAGCAAGCTAATAAGGAACACGAGGCGTACAGCCGAGTGTTTCTCTTGCTTTTCGAGTGTTTATATCACAGTACAGGGACATAAGCGATCGCTTTATATTGCTTTTATAAAATATTTTTTGAGCGAGCCATGTCTCTGTCCTCTGATATGAACATGGTAGACAGCTAATCAGCGCGCGCATTATATCTCATTTTATATATAATTAATACATAAGGATATTCTTAGATGAACAAAAGTAAATAAAATTAATATTTTTGTGATTTTCTTTGTAGGATCCTATAAGCGATTTAAAAACGTTTCAAATGTTGATTAACAAAAGGTGTGTGGCAAGGGCCGATTTAGAGGAGGACATCAAGCTGTACATCCGAAACGTAGAACTGACAGTTGAAAAATAATTTTAAGGTGATTTTTGTTCCAAACCAATCAAAGATACTCATAAATATTTGCCATTTTGAAGTTCAATCACGGGACTGGTTAGGGGATTCTGCTTTAGTTACACCAAGTTGTGGAGCGGTTTTCATAAACCCGTGAAATGCGCTTTAGCGTATTAAGCACTGCTACACTCTCATTCCCCTCTATTGTATTTATCTGACTATTACACTCTAACTAATGCACTTTGTTTCACGGGTTAATGAAAACACTCAAATAAAATACCTATTAAAATACCCATTACATTTATGTAACCACCTTATTCCTCTCATATATATATATTTTGAGAAACGTGCAGTCTTATGATTCAACTCGAGCTGCATGTCCATTTCAGTTACGTTCACTGCACAGCTTAATTTAAGGACGGTGCCCTCTATTGTCAGCGCGCACTGCGTTCTGCGCATGGCCCTTCGTAGTAAAAACATCGTAAAAACAAAGCAGTTTTGCGATATTTGGATAAATAAAACTTACTTGCTTGTAGAAAAAACATTTGACTGTTCCTGTAGTAGAATTAAATTCAGTATTGATGAATAAAACTCGCTTAAAAACCACTGTTTTGATCACAAGGACTAGATTTGCCTATTGGCCGCCATCTTGGAAATGTCCCATAATGCTTTGTGAAATCTGTCTATACTCTGTGTGGAGGGCTAGGGATTTCATCGTATTTCGTGCGTTTATCGGTAAATAACTTCTTAAATCGCCTGGATACCCCTCTTTTTTCCTTTTGTAAATTATAAACCAAAGAAAAATCTAGAATTATATAAGCTTTTTATAAATTTATAATTGAAGAATGATAAAAAATATCACATCTTATATTTAGCAATCATAGACTAGAACATCCTAAAACCAAGTAAATATTTAAAAAAAAAAAACATTATTTTCTTTGTTCTCGCGGTTTTATGGTATTGCCCTACCAGAGAATTATGCTTAGAGTGTTTTAGGATAAAAGGTTTGAAACTTATTGGAAGTATAGAGGATTTTTAATTTTTTTTCTTTGGGTCGTCAAAATGCATTGTCCGCAACATTTGATGACGTATAACTCATTAAAATGCGTGGTGACCCCCAATTTTTTTTTCTTGGATTCTAACAGCCTACAATGGGTTCTTTCACACCCATATAGGTTTTAGAGAAAATAATTACTTTCACATTAGAGGGCACCGTCCTTAAATTACAAAACTTTATTTCTTGAGCGTAAGGTGTCTCGATCGAAATTCCGAGCGCATCGAGGCACTTCGATAAAACTCTTCCAAAATCTTCCTTTCGTCTTCGATTGCAATAAATTTGTCTGCTTATTGTACGTCATTTATTAAGAATCACAAACACACTAAAAATATATGGAAATGATACGCGAATGACACAATAGCAAAAACTACACACCACTATTTTCATAAAATTGCAATTTACGCTAAATTGAGGGCTAAGATTTTAACCGCATTCACAGAATCATGAAACGCTAACCTAATCTAGCTGGTGGTCAGTAGGAAAAAAATTGTAGGACAGGATTCTGAGATAATTACGATGTTTGAAATTGTACCTCTTGAACTGACTCGGAAGTTTGGACTCTTCTTGCGTTATCCAGTTTAGCTTTAACGCCGCCACAATACACGGACAGAATGATCAATGTTTCTTCTAACTACCTGCCAAGTGAAATTGTCTTTGGTTAGATAGACGAAAAGTTGTAATCGGCCGTATAAGTGAAGGTTTATACTCCAAAATATCCACAAGTTGCAAAATGCACGTTTTTCGAAATTACAGAAAATTTAACCGTGCAATTCGAGCGAAACCTCTCAATAAAGACGTTCCGTCCTTAATACAAGTTCTTACCTGCATTTTGGGTGTTAAACTTATTTCATTGCTGCAAAATAAAATTTTAAAATATGGCACCTTCATGCCACGTCGCTGCCGCTCGAATCGTTTGTTGTTATCGGATTGCCACTATGCAAATTAGCTAGCCTCCAAGGAATTCACACTTTTGACAGGGGGCGCTAACATGCATACTTTGTTAATTTATACACCGCAACTTCAGCTTTTATTTTCATTCTTTTTTTCAAAGAAAAATGAAAAGAGAACTTTCGTCATATTCGTTGATCTGATTTCTTTGTCTTTACACACTTGGCCGATATCTCCGAATATGACGAAAGTTCTCTTAAATTACGCATTAGCCTTTCACAGGTATTTAAAAAACTAAACGAGCCTTACCTGTAAGTGAAGTTTGATTGGGATTCTACCAAATCCAAGGTGACGCAGTCGGGGTTAACAAGCACATGTACATAATTTTTTTGCTGAAAATACAATTTTCGTGGGGATAACTGATTTCCACAGAAAACTCTATAAGTAAGAGTTAATTACCGAGAACCGAGGCTTTTAGCCATAAAAGCCGAGGTTCGAGGTAATTAACTGGCTTATTATATGATTGAGGAGGTTTTCACACTAAAACAATCCCAAATGACATTAACTATCTGATCACTGTTTCTGAATTCCCAGAAGAAAATCTTAAACAATTGCTTTTCAATTCTATTCACGGTGAAGTTAACGAACACTATTATAACAGACAAAACGATTTTTTGTTGATAAGTTTCCATCAGTTAGCTCAGTAGTATAGAGGTTAAAGGCGGGTATACGTGTGCAGAAGGTCTCGGGTTCGAACCCTAAAGTCATTTCTCAAGAGAATTTTTTTCACCAAAATTGGTTACTTGGTGTATGATTTCGGGGCTCAGTAGAAAATTTCTAAGTCTAACATCCAAATTAAGATGACCTAGGGAAGTATGGGGCGAGGGCAATATCTGTATATTGCCCTCATACGAGGGCAATATCTGTATAATGCCCTCGTAGGAGGGCAATATCTGTATAATGCCCTTGAATTCATAATGACTAGGGAAATACGCGATATAAAGCTCTACAAATAACAAAGAAAACCAACTCAATCAGAGAAGAAAAAGAGATTAACTATAGTTAAATAATTTTCTTACTTGTAAAATTAAAGGCAAAAAGACGACGTAAATCAGCGACCACAACTTTACCTTCGACCACCACGGCTCAGCAATGTGTACTGAGTAACCAGGCGGCACGTGTGCATTTCATGTTAACCGGAAGTAACGTCACCAGGATTTTGATCAATACACGGTCCTCAGTATCTATGCTCCAAGGATATCTTTAATTGTGTTTTGCTTCTGCGTCAATAATAATAATAACCAAGACTTCATATAGTGCATTTTAAAGGGCTTTTTTAGATTTGTGTATAATAGTCATTCTTATTTTAAAAGAATTTTAGTATTCCTCAGGAATTCATAAGTAGTGCACATTGTTCTTAGTTACTTTAATCTTTAGCACCTTGCTTATATTAGTAGCAAATTTATTCCAATCACCTCTAAAAATAGCTAAGAGACTTAAACTAATATATTTCAAGAAGTATTGTGCTATCGGAAGTGTCATTAAACTCGAAATTTCATACAATTAACTTATTACATCTGTATTCTACGCTTACAATTCCAATAATTCTATCTTGAAATTTTTAACAGTTTACTGCAATAAAATTCTCTTCATTCTGACAGTGATTATTCGTATATTCATTATGTACTTTATTGGGCCTTGATTCACCAGGTGTCCTAGTCTACGTTGGGACCTAAGGGGGAACCTTTCATTTACCCTTGGCTCCACTTTTCCCGCGCCCTCTCCTCCCCCTTTTCCTTTCTTCCCTTCCTCCTCCCACCTTCACCTCCCCCTTTCCCTTTCTCCTTAGGGCTTCTATGCAGTCTACGCAGCCTTCAGGTCCCCATGTAGTTCACCTCCTTGAGTAAGGCGATGACAAGTGCATTACGTCATAAATCATATGACACGGCACATGGCCGGTTTCAGTCACGATTTGCCAAATGTGACCAGAAATGCAATATATATCCTAAATATTTTCTACCAGAATCAAGACATAATTCAGGCAAGTATACTGTGTAGAGCAAACCTTCATCTTGTTTCAAACAATTAATATTATTACTTTAAAGTTAACAATCGTCTAACAAGAAATAGCCCATTCTCTGCATCTCAACTTTGATACAGGAAACTAGAATCATTCGAATTCAAAGAAATATCAGACGAACGCACGGTAACGAAAACAATATTAATTTATATGGATTGTTCCAATCAAATTCAGAGGCAGGATATGTGCATCAGATATATCAGGCTAGTAACTATGCAGTTATCAGGTTATACTCAGTCAAAGTGATACTGGGTTTTTGCGTGACGCTTGATTGCTCAAAAATTAGCCGCGTAATTCGTGACCTAGTCTAGGAATACAGTCCGCGAGCGTAAAATGATATAAGATGCACTGATGTGATGCGGCTGTCTTCGCTAGTTTGCGTAGTAGCTGGTGGTTAGGAAAATTGGGAAGGGGGGAGGGGTGGGGGAGGATTCGAGAATAACTTGGAATCCTTCTGTCAGATCAACGTCAAACTATCTCCAGAAGAAACGTAGTGTTACAAATACTAGCCAAATCTTATCATCCTCATCAAAATGCCAAAATAAGAACGTTAACATTGTAAACTTCCCTTGCGGTCTGCTACTAAGGGTAGGATGATTTGCCATTTGGCCAACATGCTTCGGGAAACAATCATGCAATTGGCTATTGTAATGGAATCAGATAGAAAAACTATTAATTCGTTAAAATAGACAAAATTTCAAGATGTCAATCTATTTTCTGTAGCTCAAATTGCCAACGAAAAACAGTTGGTTGAGTTTGACTATGCACATGTATGAGATGTTAAAGCAAATCAATCGATCATCGTACGCGAATGAGGTGTATATGCAAAAATATATCAAGTAATGGATTCTCTTCGTTCCCTCCTTACCCCGTTCATTCTAACATTGTCCCCTCTATTAACTCTGCTTCTACCAAATCCACTAACTGCCAGCTACGGATAAAATGGCCGAACCCTCACGTGTTGGGTGATTTGCCGTTAAAAAGTTTTGATACCTTAATACCCTCTTTCCTCCACTGCTGCCCCTTCCCTAACTTTCCACATATGTGTCATCATACTTGTATCTGCTCAAGTTACAAGTTAAGGTGGCTCGATATAGTTGTTATTGACAGTGCTCCCGTTTTTCACTCCAGGAATTGAGGGACTTACTCTTGACCAACCGAAACGGTTTTTATACCAGCTATTGTTGACTTAAATCAAAGTTTTGATTTTTGTCATTTCACTTTGATTTGTACTGCCATAGCAACGATAAGCAAAGATGGCTGAAATTAATTTGTGTAAAATATCTTTCAAACTCGAGCAGCTCTAGACAAGAGACTATAGCGAGTAGTTTATTGCCCACGTAGACCCTTATCTAGAGCTGCTCGAGTACGAGAGATATTGTAGAAAATTGATTTCATCTTTTTTGTTTGCCGTTGTTATGGCAACACAAATAGAAGTGAAATAGACAAAAAAAAAACTTTGATTCAAGTCCAATAACTAACATAAAAACCGTTTTGTTTAATTGGTCAAGAGTAAGTTACTCAATTCCTGGAGTGAAAAACGGAAGCATGGTCAATAAAAACTATATCGAGCCACCTTTACCTATACCTTACCGTTTATTTGGCAGCCAATCCTGGGCGCAAGATCCAAGGATCCATTACAGTTACTCCACATACATACTGAAAATCCTATGCTACATAGATCTATTAAGGAAAACCGATGAATTATACTTACCGAAAATGACCGAATCGAATATGCCCACTTCCTGTTCGTATGAACAAGCTTCCCGGTATGTGGAAACCGTTTTTGCCCACCCCGTTCGATTCATACCAGTTTCAATTTTCTGCAGTGTACGTATGTTAAGCAAGTAATTTTTTTTCTCACAGTAAGAAACGGCGTACTAATGTGGTCGACTGCAAGATCGAAATCGTTTTCAATAAAGAGGAATTGACGGATAACAAGATGAAGGCAACACGGATGATGATGTACAATCAGCTTGGTTTGATATTTCAGAAAAGTCACTTTTACAACAAAGCTGTACAATACCAAGAACGCCACCTAAGACTCGCACTTGAATCAAATAAAAAAAATCGCCAGGCTAAAGCTTATGATAACTTGGGGCGTGCCTATCTGTTGATTGACAAGCAAAGAGATGCGTTGTCGTGTTATGAAAGGAGGAGGAGTATTGCTATAGAGACTGGTAATAAGGAATGGGAATTAAATGGCAATAGGATCCTGGGTGATTTATACCATGTATTAGAGGAACATCAGGATGCCATTAGGTCCTACAAACAAGTCCTTGAAGTTTCCATAGAGACTAACAATGTGATCGTTCAGAAAAATGCATATATCAATATGGCAGATGCATATATGGACATACAAGACATTTCACAAACTATTCACTTTTACGAAGAATGGTTAAAACTTGCAACAAAGGATGACGCGCTGGAGAAAGCAAATGTCTATCTAAATCTTGGAATAGCATTTCACCAACAAAACAACATATACAAAGCTATCTGTTATTACCAAAAATCTTTAGAAATCGCAAAGCATATGACAGATTGGAATTTACTTACAAGAGTTTACATGAATCTTGGCCGTTCTTATTTTGCCTTAGAGGAATTGCTGAAAGCGACTGATTATTGTGAAAGAGGGTTAGAAGTAGCACTAAAGTTGGACAACAAAAATATGAAGGTAGCATATAGCTTACTAGGATTACTATATCATTACAATGGTGATCATGCTAAAGCTGGCGAGCACTGTGAAAACGCTCTCACGATTGCTATATCTATGGATGACAAGGAAGACATAGCGAAAGAATATGGCAATCTTGGTAATATTCATCAAATCAAAGGTGACTATAACAAGGCAATCACTGTGCCAAAAGGCAAATATTCAAGAGTATTCAGAAAAAGAATATCGCTTCTTGACTTGGAGTATTCTAGGATATTCGAGACGGATGATATACGTGACGTATTCTAGTAGTATACAACCTGAATTCTTACGCATACTTTGCATAACATTCATCTCTAAAGTATTCGGACTCGAATATGTAAAGTATGAATGCACAGGCATTTTCAACTAGAATACTTCAGATATCCCAAAAATAATATTTCTTCGTGACTTCGAAAAATACTTTCTGCGGTTTGAATATTCACGCATATTTTTCGTACAAGATATTTCTACGGTATGAAGATTTTCATATCTGAAGTATGAATATTACTGGAATATTCAATTAATATTCATTTATTTCTGAGTGATGAAAAGTGTGATACATCATGCAGTTTACATTCTAAAATAGATGTCTAAACACCAATATTTTGATACAATAAACATTTTTCAATAAGTAGAGTGCACACATGCTGAATTCTTACGCATACTTTGCATAACATTTATCTCTAGAGTATTCGGACTCGAGTATGTGAAGTATGAATGCACAGGGATTTTCAACTAGAATACTTCAGATAATCCCAAAAATAATATTTCTTTGTGACTTTGAATAATACTTTCTGCGGTTTGAATATTTACGCATACTTTTCGTAAAAGATATTTCTACCGTATGAGGATTTTCATATCTGAAGTGTGAATATTACTGGAATCTTCAAATAGTATTAATTTATTTCTGAGTGATCAAAAATGTGATACATCATCATGCATAAATACTACTGGCATAATGATAAGTCGATTTTCTTTAACATGTTCAAGAAATCATTCAAGTGGGTGTTATCAATTTATTGTAAACTTTTGGTGTTTGTACTCTTTTTATTGTTGTGAGATGGTTTGCTGAAAGCATTTGGTCACGAGTCGTTTCAAGGTTACTGGCCGTTTAATCTGATATCTGTTGATTGCGATTTTCTGATAAACAAAATTCGCTTTTTCATTGTTTTGTCTTACCAAAAATGTTGATTTCAATTAATCGAAATGAACAAATAGTACAAATGTGAGGCTTTTTCAATTGCAAGTTCCTGTGATTTTTTTATGAACAAACAGATATTCCAATACATTCAGGTTCAATTTTATCCAATAATGCACACACATGGATAAATCCTGCCAGCCACTCAATTATGCACTGAAACCAGCCTGAAGATCTCACTAAGTGGCACTCACCGGGTAGTGCAAAATCATAAAGCTCGGGCAAACATTTATACACAAAGACATTACATGAATAAAATTGACAAAAAATATATATATAAATCTCAAAGTGCAAGTCACAAAATTGAATTACAACAAAATAAAAACAATTTTGTTGATGGCCAGATATTCTAATAATTTCAGACTAAATTTATGTAATACTCACACATGAATAAATATTGTCACTTGACAAATTGTGACAAAATTTTTGAAATTGTCAGTTTTTAAAAATGGTCACATGTACCATTCAAGTGAAAATTTACTCTGATGTTAATTTTAAGTAATCATTAGTCATTTCTGGGTGAACTATTTACAAAAACCATGGATTTAATCATATAAATAACAACTCTTGGTCATTCCACTTCCAATAAGCAGTTTCATTTACACCTGTTGAGAGATAATACAATCTATAGTCACTCTTCTGTGTCAAACATTAAATTTTGTCAAGATTTCATGATAGGGTCATTTCATAGTATTTGTGGACAAAAAAAGTTAATGTTCACACACAATATCAAATTACTTTTCAAAGAAGCTGAATAATCAAATGATAAAGTCCTGATTGTTTTTCTATTTTTTTAATGTACATGTAGATATTACAAAAATGTTGCCTGTGCTGGTGGACATGAAGCACTCATTCCCTCTAACAGTGACATCATAGAAATGTTCGGGGAAAATTGTTTCATCAGGAAACAAGGTTTCAAACAAAATGATTTAGATAAGCTTATCTATCATTTCAACGAAAGTAATTTAAATTGGCTTATTTATCATGAAAGAGTCTTATTTTCAAGTTTTGCATGGTATTTGATGGTGTAATAGGTCATGGACAGAATTTCCCTTTAGTAACTTCCTAATATATGACAAGTGCTTTAAATTGATTAGGCCACAAATCACAACTTTAGATGAATAAACCAACCTTGTCTTCTGTGACTTTATAAAGTCAGGTAAATATGGAACATTATTATGTAAAAGAGTGTGCTTGATATATCAAAACTTTGCAGAGTTCTTGAGTTTTATTTTAAGATTAAAAAATGTCACTTTTTCTGTTCCCCTCTGTAATGTTGAACATTTTTTATTCTCATCAAAGCATCAATGTTTGGATTCTTTTAGATCCAGTATGTCTGGATACCAATATCATGATGCCAACAAAACAATAGTAATATATTTCATAATAAAAAGCTACAAGTACACTGCATAGTTGGATTTTTTTGTACTCCCCTCTGTAACTTTCAAAACACTGTGAAATGACACTACAATACTACAATATTATGCAAAACATGTTAACCAACATAAATCACATTTGCAGTTTTAAAATATGAAAAAATATAATTACCAGCATTGCTGTTGCAGTTGGTAATTCTTCATGTAGCTGTGGTAGTTTCAGTTCATCTCCTTTATATCTTCCTGGCATAGATTTTTTCTCTCCTCTTACACTAGTGCAGCATTTCCTTATGTAGTCAATGCATGGAAATCCTTTTGAATTTTTATATTGCAAGAGCATGTTTCTTTTAATGCCATGAAGAGACCTTTTTATTATTAATTATTTTTTCCTCTTCTTCTTCTTCTTCTTTTTCTTAGCTATGCTTCACATGATATATTTGCACATTCTGGAATAATGGTTGCTTTGTAATCCTAAAAACCAAGCAAATGTTTGAAAATTTGAATGCAAAGAGTTAGTTATATAATTGGTTATGAATTTGGACATGTTTTAACGAATAAAACAACGCAGGTTGTAAAATACAAGTAAGACTCATTGTTTGATGTGGAAAATCAGTGTCTAGTACAACAACAAATTAATTATTTATGCTTGATCAACAACATAGAATCCAAAGCAGTTTACAGTACTTTGTTTAGCAAACATAGTAAAAACAACAAAAATATTAATAATTTAATTAATAAGAAGCACAATTAATTGTGTCCCTTTGGATAATAAAAGGAACAGCTTCCAAATCCAGTCAGTTTGGACCATGTTGACCTACTACTGTGCAAAATTGGCGCCAAAATTTACGTTCCCTTCAAAGTCGATTTAAAAGGTCTTAATCGAGGAATACCTCACGAAAAGTATCTTTATCTTACGTACCTTTGTTTTATCTTGTTGACTTGTGTCCTTTGAGCTGTTTTTAGGTCAAAAATCAAAAGAAAGAGGTCCAAAAAGCATAGACAACTTTACAAACACCTTTGTCTTTTCGATGAATTAATAATTGGCCAGCGAAATGTTGAGTCAGCGGTCAATGCACAGGAATCCCGTGCATTTCTCACAATAAACCAATGAAAACACGGTATTTGATCACGTGCGTGTTTTGAATAGTAGGCGCTCATTCAGTGAACGGTTGAAGTACGATCGAGGAGATAGCGAATATGTTCTACAAAATCCTATATTTTGAGCCTAAAATATGGCCTACATTATTCTCAAATCGAGGAGGAAACATAGAGAAAGCTTTAATACATTGTTTGAAAGAAGAACAAGCTTCATCAGAGTAGAAATAGGTATTCTACAAGGGCGACAATGGAAGGACGCCGAAGTCTCTGGCGGTAAGTTGAATATTTGATAAGCAATTATTAGTATTGACCGGGTTTATCGTACGAGAAGTCAATTTTAAACCTTCTTATAGGGAAGAAGAAGGTCATAAAAGAGACTCCTTTTAGGATGGCCATATTTTGTTTTCACTATGACGGGAATATGATTGTTCTTTCGAGTAAATCAGCTCGGGTAATAAGCTTGTACGTACATTGACTTGTGATTAAGCTTTTAGATGAAAAGATTTTAATATACCTTTATATCTTTTAAGTTAAACTGGAGAATCTTGGATTGCGACTTCAGCGAAGCGGCCAAAAATGCTCCAAGCTGGGAACCAGTGATCGATGTCCGTTTCTTTGAGGTACTTCATAGCGTACGTCGACTTGTCCTCTGGCTACATTGATTGCGAACAGTTGAGTGTATATATAAAGGACACTATGAGACACGTTTATTAAGATATCAAGTAGTTAAGTTAGTAGTCTATTATCTATTACTGTTCAAATGTTACCGCCATGTCAATTGATAAATCCTATACCGTATTTTAATAAAACACATTTCAATGCTATGAATTTGTTTGTTTATACTTGTATATTTTGTTTTTCTATGTATTTTGATGTAGTTATAGGCCTTTGAATGGGTAAAATGCTTGAAAATCTCCCGTATTTCGATGGGATGTTGTGAAGAATACGTTGAGAATTCAAGAATATCCGTATTATACCAATGATATTCAGAGGGTAGTTCGACTAGAAGACGTCAGGGGTGTCTAGTATTCAGGAATATTCGTAACATACGACTGATATTCGTAGGGTATTTCGGTAGGAAGAATTTGACAATGTCCAATATTCAAGAATATTCGAAGCATCAACTAAACGAATACAATAGTATACAAGAGTATCATACTTGTTACTTCAAGTATTCAGGAAAATTCGATTAGTATTCAAGTCCGAGTGATGCAACGTCATACTAAAATCACTCGGAACGAATCCGGACAGAATTTCCATTTTCGTCCCGTATACTCTTGACTGACTTCACGTATAAATATACGCCGCGAATATTTATACGTGAAGTCAGTCAAGAGTATACGGGACGAAAATGGAAATTCTGTCCGGATTCGTTCCGAGTGATTCTAGCATGACGTTGCATCACTCGGTCTTGAATACCAATGGGTTTCCCTGAATACTTGAAGTATGCATGTCTATATTCAAGCATATTCTTTCCGAATATTTGCCTTTTTGCACAGTGAATCAAATCCCACGAGCGGGAGTTACAAATGTATATAGACATTGGACACAAAAAGCGTCAAGCGCAAGCTTACAAAAATTTGGCAGTTGATTATGAGGGACTGGGTAATTTGTATGAGGAAGTCAAGTATCTAACAAAGGGCCTAGAATTGCTCAATGAGATAGGCGATAAGGAGGGTGAAGCAGAATTGCATTTAGGCTTAGCGTGTCACTACGAATTAATTGGCCACTATGAAAAAGCCATTGAGCACAGCAAGAAAAGTATCGAATTAGCAAAACAAGTTAACCATCCATTTTGCGAAGGAAGAGCCAACGAAGTGATAGGAGATTGTTTTGATATCACAGATAGACGCGAAGAAGCAATTGAGTATTACAGCGCGTCCCTCAAGATCGCATTAGAAGTGGATGACAAACAAAAACTCGGACAACTCTGTGGAGATATTGGAAGGTGTAAAAACGTTCTTGGTGAATATAGCCAGGCCTTGGAATTGTTTGAGGAGAAAATTCGTTTGGCTGAAGACATCCGCGATACCAGAATGTTGGCTTCAAGTTATCACTCTAAAGCATCTGTCTATCAAATGTTGGAGGACTATGAACAGGCATTCCACTGGTTTGAGAAGGAATTGGAGATTGTCAAAGGAACGGACAGAAGAGAAGAATCCTTTTGTTATTTTTGTATAGGGCGTTGTTTTGGATCCATGGCAGTTGACAACCAAAATCAAGGTGATAAAGACAAGTACAAGGAATGTATTGCCAAATCTATTCATTTCTTAAAGGAAAGTATGAATTGCTTTGAATACTTATTTAACCGCATCCAAGAACAAGATCTTCTCAAAGTTTCAGTCTTTGAATATTTTACCCACGTTTATAAAGCTCTTACTGTATCACTTTTAAAGGATGAACAAACGAAAGAGGCGCTTTTGGTATCCGAGCGTGGAAGAGCTCGAGTATTGAATGATCTTTTGACTTCAAAGTATTACATCAACCAGGACATCGATTCAGGAAGTGATAGCATAACGTATGATGAAATTGAGAAAATGGCTGTTCAATTTTCAATCCTTTTTTATTCTCGGCAGCCGCCAGTTCAGTCCACTTGGGTTGTAGTCCCAGGAAATCCATCATCACTTATACAAGATGCAAGAAAAACTGATTTTCCTAAAATCGTCGAGAGTATTTATACAGGACTTAAAGTTAGAAACGTCCTCTGTGAAGATCGTTCAGCCCAGGTTGAAGAACATCAACAAAAACAACTCCCCTTGCCACTGCCGAAGGTTAATGCCCTTGAGAAGCAGCAGTTGTTTCAACTTTATGAGTTGATCAAAGAACGATGCATTCCTGATGAAGATCTGTACGATGATGATAATCCAAACCCACTTGAAAGTTTGTATGAGTATTTGATTTCTCCAGTGTTACACGAACTCAACAATGATGAAATTGTCATAATTCCCGATGGCGATTTGTTCAAGGTACCATTTGCGGCTCTACGAGATCCAAATACTGGAGCATTTTTATCTGAAACAAAGCGTATTCGTCTTGCACCGTCACTGACGTCGTTGAAAGCACTGCATGAAAGTCCAGCAGATTTCCACAGCAAGACAGGTGCACTGATAATTGGAAATCCTAAAGTGGGTAAAGTGGTGTTCGGAGGAAAGACAAGAGAGATCACTGATTTACCTTGTGCAGAACGAGAAGCTGAAGTGATTAGTAATCTGCTTGGTGTTAAACCATTCATAGGAACACAAGCCACCACTTTGCAGCGCACGGAACTACTGATGGAGAGATATTCCTGACACCATCAACAACTGGTGACTTGCCCAGCGAAGAAGATTACATATTAACTGTCAAAGATGTCCAGGAAAGTGGTGTTCGCCCTCAACTTGTTGTGCTGAGCTGCTGCCATAGTGGTCGTGGTGAAATCAAAGCAGAAGGAGTAGTTGGAATGAGTCGAGCTTTCCTTGCTGCAGGAGCTCGTGCTGTAGTAGCATCACTATGGGCCATTGCTGACGAAGCTACCATGGTGTTTATGGAAAAGTTTTACACTCATTTGAAAGACGGAGAAAGTGCAAGTGAGAGCCTTCAACAAGCCATGAAGGACATGAGAGAAATACCAAGGTACAGTGATCCACAGTTCTGGGCTCCGTTCTTTCTTATTGGTGATGACGTTATCATCAACATGTGGAACAAGTCATGACTTTTTACACTCAAGTGCATGCAGGACGAGCACAAATGTCTTGCACAAGAAAAGAAATACTGAAATCCGAATTAATTAATTTTTAACGCTTTTACATCTCTTTTAGTCTAAAATATGGAAGGTAATAGCTAGTTAAATTAGGAAGATGAAGTTCTTTGGAGCGCGCCCTTCTACAACAGTCAAAGAAAAAATATCTGACTCAAATGGGACTCGAACACACGACTCCCGAGATTACATTGTCTAGTACTCTGCAATTAACTGGGCAGGTGGATAGAAAAATGGGAATTCTTTTTGAAGAAGTACAAATTGCCGTCTTTGTGATAGACAAAACACACATTTAATAATACATATATAGTGTATGGATATTTAGAAGATGAACAATCTTGAGATTTGATCTTTGGATATTGATGATCAGGCTGAAAATAGCACGTGACTATAAGTAAATACGTTTCGATACGTTGTGGTCTAATTTTTTCGCACTGGTTGAAATTTTCCTGGAAGGTTCATTTTAATGTTAGGTTTACTTTAGGGTTTTATGGAAGGTAAATTATGTATTTAGTTTAGTTTTAGAGGTTTCAACTATTGGACGGGGGATTACAAATGCAGAACAATGCTCTAAAAAATCCAACCAGTGAACAAATCAAACCACCACATATATAGTATCTAGTGTCCATTTTTCTTTAATTTCTTTGCTCTCACTATATGATATTTCAAAAGTCTAGTGTATCAAACATGGAAAACTCTATAAAAATTATAACAATTTTGTATCAATGAAATGTTATTTAAGTATGTTTTATATTATTGTATTGTGTTTGCTGTGTTGTGCTGTGTTGTGTTGTGTTGTGTTGTGTTGTGTTGTGTTGTATTGACTATGTTTTGATATTTTTGTTTTTTTCATTTTCATTTTTGTTTGTTTTTCTGTTGTGTGGTTGTTTTTGTTTATGTTGCTGTTGCTGTTGTTTGTTTTGTTGCTGATGTTGATGATGATGATGCATGATGTTGACGATGATTACGCTGCTGCTTTTGTTGATGTTCTTGTTGATGTTCTAGTTGTTTGTAGTTATTGTTGTTCTTGTTGTTTGTAGTTATTGTTGTTCTTGTTGTTGTTGTTAGGTTAGTTCGTTTTTGTAAACTCCATTACAATTATTACCTATCAAAAAAACATTAATTCTCATGAGGAAGAAGAATTTTTCACAATTGCTAACTCGCATTTCTTTATCGCCCACTGAAATCCATCAGCTCTGCTTGTGTGTACTCCACGCAGACTATCTAAGGTCTTGACAAATTCTTGAAAATCACAGAGAGGCTTTTCCTTTAAAAAGAAAAACCAAAAAAAAGCTCGTACACGCATTTTCCTTTTCATCTTTTGATGTGTTGGGAAGGGGTTTAAAATAACCTTAAGTAGATCATGGGGATTTCCATATATTGTGTTCAGAGATGAGTGTCTGCAATTTGAATTTTCACCCCTAAAAGGTACCGAAATTGGCATGGCTCAAACTAGTTCTATCTATTAATTTCTGAAATATCATGGTCCATCTGTGATGACACAAACGGTACTACATCACGTGATTTTGACCCCTTAAAGGTCATCCCCATTGAAAGTCGTATATGGACCCCCCCCCCCCCCCCCCCCAAGGGAATGTGACAAAAAATATAGTACCGGACAATAAAGCTTAGCTTTTCAGTTTTGAAAGGGACAGGGTCTTTCCGGTAATCTTACCTTTTTACTTTGTATTACTTGTATCAAATCAGAATCCAGCTTAATTGCGGTTTGAGTTAGAGGACTAAGATCAACTGGTGATGATGTAGCGTAAAGAACAAGGGTATCAAAAGTCTTGTTTGGTTCTTCAACTGAAAGATCTGGCTCAACCATTGTTCGTAATGAGTTTATGGGGATGAAAACCCGTTGGATGTTAGCAATGGAGTTACCACTTTTGAGTTCTTCGAAGCTCTATGAGATAAACAAAAATAACGATATATTGACTGTCCCCATTGGTGGCTTTTCGGAAATGACCACTCTACACTCCACTATATTTCAGTGAGGAATGCGGGTGAAGACTTAGCGGTTGCTAAGCACGAAAGAAGCAAAAGAGTGGGTTAGGGTTTCAACTCTAGCTTCTTGCGAGCTTAAGCAACCGATCAAGTGCACCCAAACTCGAACATTTATAGAATATTATATTTTAAAATCTCAGTGCTAAATATGGAATATTTTTCCAAATTTGGAATATGAGTAAATATTGAATATCACCAAATATGGAATGTGATTACCTAATAAGGAATTGGCCACGTACCTTATTAGTTGGATTGATGATATCTATTGCCCCATTAAACTGGTAAGCTAACACAGAGATATATACGGGTTGGTTGGCGTTATTGTTAGTGACTTGAAAAACAAATCCATCCCCAGTGCCGTCTTTGAGCTTGTTGGACGCCTCGTCGACAAGGTGAGACTTCAGTGATACGGGATTGTCAGAATCTATATCAAGAAAATGAATGGATGAATGAATGAATGAATGAATGAATGAATGAATGAATGAATGAATGAATGAATGAGTGAACGAACGAACGAATGGATAATTGAATGAACGAATGGATGGATGGATGAATGAATGAATGGATGAATCAACCAAACAATCGATTTATTAATCAATCAATCAATCAATCAATGGATGGATGGATGAACGAATTCGAACGAACGAACGAACAAACAAAAGAACGAAAGAACGAGCGAGCGACTGACAAACCGACCGACCGACCGACCGACCGACCAACCGACCGAACAAATGAGCGACCGACCGACCGACCGACCAACACCGCCCGACGGAAGGAACGAACAAATGGACACGGACGGACGAATGAATGAACGAACGAACGAACGAACGAACGACCAACCACCCGACCGACCGACCGAACACACGGACGATTGACATCTCAGTATAATATCTCTATCTAGTTTACCTTGTTTGAATAGTCTAAAATTTCACCATTTTTGATAAGTTATTTTACTTAATTGCTAGTTTATTTCTACATTATTATCATTGTAAATCCATTATTGTCATTGCTGTAAATTATCTCTGAAAAACTCTTTGAGATGAGGTAATAAACTCGTATTGTATTGTATTGTATTGTATTGTATTGTATTGTATTGTATTGTATTGTATTGTATTGTATTGTATTGTATTGTATTGTATTGTATTGTATTGTATTGTATTGTATTGTATTGTATCGACGCACAAATGAATGAATGAATGAACGAATTAACGTTAGGAAGAAAGAAAAAATCGAAAGAACGATTGATTGATTGATTGATTGATTGATTGATTGATTGATCGATCGAATTCATAGATCAATCGATTGATTGATCGATCGATCAATCGATTGATTGCATGCACTTCCCCCACAAAAACTTGTCAATTATCTTTAAACGTGTTTTCTTACCCTGATTCAACGTGATTCCATTTTTAAGTCCCTTTTCGATTCGCTGCGTTTTCTGGTCCTTTGTAAAGTAAGGTGTCATATTTTCGATCTTCATGACTTTAAAATCAACGTTGTGGAGAAAACTATTGTCATTTGACGGTGACTGAGCTTTTTCAAGGGCAGCATTGTATCTCAACAAGCGACTTAGATTATCAGCCATTGTCTCTTCATGACCAATTCCCATTGGAGGCGAAATCATTTTCCCTCTACGATGCGCAACCCAACACATTCGCCTGTTATATTTAGGAAAAAAATAACGTGTTATTATATTATTATACCAAAGGTATTCATATTAAAATTAAATTACGTTACTAATAACTTACGCGTTAACTTGTTGGTTCGTAATAATGATATAATCTTCATCTTCGCTCGATGGTTCTTCATGAACTTGGATTAGTTTTGTATTCAATAAATACATCTTCAGTGTAAGAACTTTTTCCTTTACGATGGGATCATCACCGGAGAGTTTGATTATAGTACTATTGTTAAGTGGGTCAGGGCGTCTCTTTGGCATTTGTATGGCAGGCAGTGGAAGCTGCCCTCTAGAGCTTAGAAGTCTAGAAGATAAATGGACAATAGAATAAAATGCATAAATCGATAACAAGAATAAGGATGGATGGAGAAACGTAAGAAATCAAAGGTGAATAAATGAAACTAAAGAGAAACAAAAAATTAAAGAGCGCGCGAGTGAGTGAATTAGAAATGCAGGGAGTTAGCTAAATGAACAAATAAACACACCAATGAATGAATAAATGAATGGGTAAAGGAACGAATGAATGGATGGATGGATGGATAAATGAGTGGGTGCGTGTGTTAGTGCTAATGAAAGAAGAAATGAATGCATGAATATATGAACTAATGAATCAGTGGAAGAGTGAATGAACAAGAATAAAAAATGGTTGAATGGATGACATATGAATGGATGAAAGAGCCTTATTAGTTACTTACTTAATAATATTCTCATTAAGACTCGCTACTTCAAGTTGAAGGTCTGTAAAGTTTCTAGTTAAGGTAGCGACCTTATCTGACAGGCCATTAAGTTGAAGAGACGTTGGATCACAGGAACACTTGCATCGCATCTAAAATTGTACAGAATTATAAAGCAATATCTTTACAAGTGTGAAACTTACTCACTTTATGCATGGGTGGCATAGTTGGTCGAGCGGTTAGGGCGCCGGCCTTTCACCGCTGTGGTCCGGGTTCGATTCCCAGCGCTTATGCACTGGATATCATATGTGAGTTCAGTTTGTTTGACGTGTTGTCCTCTACCATGCCACGAGGGAGTTTTCCCGGGTTCTCCGGTTTTTCCTCCCTCAGCAAAAATCAACATGAGTTGAACGATGTATGCAAAAATATTTAATGTTGAGGTAGTGAGCGTGAGATTATATTGTCCCAAATTAGTGCGCAAGCGCTAGAAGGCATGGACACTTACATATATAGCCTGTTAGAATTATTATTTATAAAAACATTCGAAATGGCTGCCGTAACCGTTACTGACAACTACAGTCATACTCCTACTTATGTTTTCCAGTGTTATGATTTTCGTTGCGTTTTTGCATAGATCCAAACGTAAATATAACATAAAAGTAACTAAACGTTACTGAGAACCGTCATACTCCTACTTACCCTAAAAAGCACACTTATTTCAGGATCACCAATACCAACACAAGGATAAAACGTGTTGGATTGATCAGCGTTAAGATAACCTTCACCAACAGTTCTACCATTCAGGGTAAACCGTACTGGTAATCCATGCTCGTTATTTTGACCAAAACGTACTTCGCATCCATCAAGGTCACCTCTATATGCCATAGCATCTACAAACAAAAATTCAGAAGGTTTACTCGTGTATAGTCCAGTTTCTAGATTAATTACTAGAGACCGCTGAGCTTCCTGACAAAAGCCGCACATTTATACAGGGTTAGCCTCCTTTCCAAGTAAAACCCATGGGAGTAAACTCGATTTTTCTTTTGTTCTTTATGAACAATTTATGCATTTCAATTCTCTCACTGGTATTTCTGAAAAATTTACGTTGACTAATTTTGCAGCGGTATCATCAAACTCGAGAAAAGTCTATTGCTCTTAAAGATAGTCATAAAAGTGTTCGTAATAACAAGGATTCGTTCGTATTAGAGAGGTGTCCGTATTAAAGAGGTGTTCGTATTATTAGCAAGGACAGGTTCTACGGTACAATCGTATAAAATGTTAAGGGTTGGGATCTCGGGGCAGAGTCCTCAAATCTTGTTTGGCACATTCCAAACTAATCAATCAGTCTGTAGTTCAAACCTTTGCATTCTTTTCCATCTGGTCTGTTGTCCTTGTCAAAGATTTTCCCATCATCGACATGGTACCCTACAGTGTTACCAGACCAGCCTGGAAACTTATGAAGATAATGGTTGCTTTCCACTACTCCTATGGCTAGATAACGCTTTCTGACACATTCCTTTATCAAAACCTGAAAAAGTGAATCGTCGATAAAATTGACCGAATCGAAATATGGCGGCTAATTTAAATAACTATTGTTCTGGACTGACTAGCCTAGTGTTCACGTGAAAACACAAAAGCGTTTTCACATGAATGAGAGGCTGGTCAGTATAAAACAATAGTTATTCAAATTTGGCGCCATATTTCGATTCGGTGTATATACTGTTCTTATAATGTGACCACATGAATTTACTCGGGATACCCAATCGAACGCTATACTACAGTTGAATGGATGAACTGCAAGAATGGGCCGTGCAGCAACAGTGTCAGAACAGTGACATCAAATCGGAAGTTCCGTGTGGTAAGCGTTATAGTTAACGTGAACGTGCTGAACGTTATAGCAAACGGGGATTTTCGTGAATATGTATTGAACGTAATCATTACCTTACTGTCCCGAAACCGTGATCGGAAGTTCCGTGTCGTATGCGTTGCAGTTAACGTGATCGTGAACGTTTTGGCACACTCTTACGCGTGTGAGATCTATTCATTCTACTCTGCGCATGTATATAACGAAGCAAAGAAAGCATTATGGAAAACAATTTAGCTTTCGAATTGATTAACAGATATAAATACAATTGACAATCTGACGATTGGGGATGCTACAATCACTCCCAACAGTGACGCCATCAGGAATCTCGGTGCATGGTTCGACACTAATTTCACCATGAACGCTCAGGTTACGAGAACTTGTAAAGCTGGATATCTATCTCTACAATATCAGCCGAATCAGGAAGTATTTGACTAAAGAGGCCACACAGAGCTTGGTACAGGCCTTTGTGACAAGTCGTCTGGACTATTGCAATTCATTACTATATGGAACTCCTAACTGCCTTCTATCCAAGTTACAGCGTGTGCAAAATGCTGCAGCGAGGCTGATATACAGAGCACCAAGGTTCTGTCACATTACTCCACTTCTGAAAGAACTTCACTGGTTGAAAATTAAATTTAGAATTGACTTTAAGCTACTCCTTATTACATATAAAGCTATTAATGGGCAGGCCCCAGATTATATTAGTGATTTAATAAATTTGAAGCCCAATTCTAATTACGCTCTTCGATCAAATAATAGATTATTACTTAAGCCCTTAGGGCAAAGAACACTGCCTACCCTCGAAGACAGAGCCTTTGCCGCGGCCGCTCCATCAGTATGGAATGATTTACCCATGGATATTAAGGAATCAACTAATGTCAGTATATTTAAGAGAAGATTGAAGACATACCTTTTCAAGAAGGCTTATCCAAATTAGTTAATTATCTTTTATCTTTTAATCACATTTTATTAGGGATATTGATTCATATATTATAGTGTTCAAGTTTATCTATTAAGAAGTATTAAGGAATCAGACAACTAATATTAGTATATTTATAGAAGAATGAAGACATACCTTCTCAAGAAGGCTTATCCAAATTAATTAATTATCTTTTATTTTTTAACATATTTTATTAGGGATATTGATTCATATATTATAGTGTTCAAGTCTGTTTTATTAAGAAATATTAAGGAATCAATTAATGTTAGTAGTATATTTAAGTGAAGATTGAAGATATACCTTTTCAAGAAGGATTATTCAAATTAACTACTTATCTTTTATTTCTAATCACATTTTATTAGGGATATTGATTTATTTGTTATAGTATTCAAGTTTATTTTATTAAGATATTTATTGTTATTAGGAATTTTAATATGATTATTCTATTATTTGTTTTATTTTATAGCGCATTTGAAAACTGCAGTGTTGAATTTGCGCTTTATAAATAATAATAATTATTATTATAAATACTTGTTCATTGTAAGTATATAACAAAGAAATCTATTTTCAAAAGTCCCCTGAGAACAGGGTTACGCACAATTGGTAAAAGAATTGTATAATGTTCAAGTTTTGGATGAACAAACAGCGAAATATATTTCGTTTATTTCCTCGGTGATCATGGTATTACAAAGTAATACCATGACTTCTTCGGGATATTAGTGATTAAATGTCCCCTCAGCCTCGGGAGGCCTACGGCCTACGGCCTCGGGACTTCCCGGCACTAAACCTCCCTCGGCTTCGGGGACATTTAATCACTAATATCCCTCAGAGTCATGGTATTACTTATAATTAGTGTCAATGGTTAATTGTGCGTAAGTGTAGCGTACCGACGCACGAATAAAATGAACGGTCTTAGGGCCTAATTATATGAACCGGACTGGCCCGGTTAAGCGGGCTAACTTCTTTTGTTTTCTTTTCCCTTGGGGCCACAAAACAAAAGAAGTCAGCCCGCTTAACCGGGCCAGTCCGTTAATTCATGTAATCAGTCCCTTAGAATCCGCTTGTCTGCCTTAATGCTTGTGTTTCAACATGGTCCTTCGAGCCAAAGTAGACTGAAAGTATGTCCACAGAAGGCATGCAAAAAAGAAGGATCGCCGTCAGGGCAGCCTACAAAGGCCACTGCTCGATAGACATGAAAAAAGCGACATCATGCAAAGCGACTCGCCCAATCTACGAGAGCTACGAGAAATTTCCGAATCAACAACAGTAACATTACACAGGTATCCCGTTGGGGATTCTCGACAATTACACATTTCAATGAATATATATCAATAAAAGTGAGTATAATAGGGAGTTTGTATAAGGATGGATTTATGATGACGTAATGATTTCGTCCCAGTATGAAACCCAGACAATTCATTTAAAGATTTACGTTGATACGAGCATCTCTTCCAGGGACGACATGGAGGTCCTTAATGTTTGGTCCATGGTATATAGCAACATTTGAGTTTTCGTTGAGTTCTGAAATTTTGTTCTGGTTCTTGAGAAAGTATACACTTATTTCAAAAAACGTTGTCACGGTTCAAATCAACAAGCGTCAAGGCAAGCCTGAAATGACTTGTTATCAAAAGAATTGAGTGCGGTATACTGACAAGGACTTGAAAATGCTCACATTTTTAATTAGTTCAATAGAAACGAGTCTGCTTTGAATACATAACAAACAAAACCAGCATTCATTTCAGTTGGCTTGACGCTTGTTGTTCTGAACCGTGACAACGTTTTTTCAAAATAAGTATGTAGCCTTAACCAACCAATCCCTTTTTCTTCCAATTAAGAACGCATACAAAAATAAGGCTCCGAACAGCTCCGAGCAACAAAACTTGGAGCCATATTTACGTCTTCTTTGTTTCAAGAAGCACGAAGTTGGAAAATAGTGTTACGGCAAAAAGGTCTATTAGGAAAAAAGGAGAAAAATATTTGTAGGGCATTCTGGTAATTTTACTGAAGTCAGCCATCCTGCAAATTAAGTTGCAATTTTTTTTTAATTGTGCCTAACAATCTATCGGAAACGTATCCGTAACAAAGCTGTGATGTCAACTTTGCTGCAAATATTCTAGAGTTTTCTAACACAAAAATTCCACAAAGTGACTGTGACTCTTATAAAACTGAGAAACGTGAACTGTTTGAGAGTCGAGTTTGACGATGTGAATACTTGAGAGCACATTTCGTATGTGTGAAACGGACCGCGCCGTGCCTTGTCCGTGCCGTGTTGTCTATAAAAACATTCGAAATTCCTGCCGTAACCATGCCGTGACCGTGCGGTGCCGTTTTCACAGTCATACGAAATCCGCTCTATCAACACATACTTAGTGAATCTCAACTTTGTCTCAAATGCCTGTAGTTTCGATGTAGTTCTGTTTTTGTACAGACTTTTGACTACTAACCGTTTCCTTGGTCGTACAAACTAAACATACTGATAGTACAAAATGCTATACATACCTGGATATTAAGCTTTGCACTTGATGTAATACAGAATACAACTTTAAGATTTACATGGATGGTTCGCAGAGCAACAGGATTTTGTGCATGCATGATAGAACACAGGTATGAAATTGTGGAAATAAAGCTTAGAATTTAAGAAAACAAGTTTACTTACCGCTTCGTCTTGACATTTGTCAATTTTGTGCGTTTTTAAGCCATTTTAGGTACCCCCTCCCGTTCTCCTACGTAAATAATCCCAAGGTTGGTCACTTCGCTGAAGATTTTCCCCAAGTCACTCTACTTCAACTCGATTTTTTCGTCCAAAAACGAGGTTTCCTCCAGTTTCAAGCACACTAGGCCAAAGAAGGATGTTCAACGATTCCTACAATGTAAGTCATTGCTAAATAACCTCTGGAACTGCTTGAAATCGGCCGTTACTGATTTCAATAATCAGCCTCCTGGAATGCCGTCTACAGAAAACCTGGACGGAAACAAGGTCGTTACTCCACAGGAAACCCAAAAGCAAACATGATCTCGAAGCTGATTGGTCGAATTCCAGTCATTTATTTGTCAAGCAATTTATGTTGTGGGCACTCCCCCATAGTTAGAAATTTGAATTCCCTCTTGTTGAAATTCGACCAATCAGCTTGTAGGAATCGTTGAACATTCTTCTTTGGCCTAGTGTGCTTGACTGGCTGGAGGAAACCTCGCTTTTGGACGAAAAAATCGAGTTGAAGTGGAGTGACTTGGAGAAAATCTTCAGCGAAGTGACCAACCTTGGGATTATTTACGTAGAGGACGGGAGGGGGTACCTAAAATGGCTTAAAAACGCACAAAATCGACAAATGTCAAGACGAGACGGTAAGTAAACTTGTTTTCTTAAATTCTAAGCTTTATTTCCACAATTTCAGAGGTAAATTGTATAGTTGAGGAGAAGCCATATTTGGCATATTTATTACTCATATCTCTTTACAAGTAATTAGCCTGGGTTACCTGTGGATAGAATATCATAATTACTCAGACACAGGAACCCCAAATATAGGACATGAGCTAGCGTTGTATTTCTGGTTCTCACGTGACTCATCAAAAGTCAAAAATCTAAACCTATAGATCGCTGAAAGCTGGTTCTCTGGTATTTCCTTTATATCCTCGAGAGAAGTTGTCATACCTTGTATTGACTGATTCTAGATCTCATCTATTCCACTACGCATTCTTTTTTAGCCTTCGAACATATTCGGCGAAAATAATCACCAAGTCCACTTAAAATCTAAAATTGCTAAAGTCTAAAATGGTAAAATAACAAATTTGAGCAAGTCCGGCTCGAGAGAAGTCATTTCTAAATGTTTGGGGCTCTCACGTAAGACTGTCATGTGTTTTCTAAGGACGTTAAAAAACAAACAAACAAACAAACAAACAAACGTATTTTGTTTGAAAGTCGCTTTTGTTTTATAAATAATATTATCAAAATATACAATTTCGTTGTATTTTCGTTGTAACCAATCAGCGTGAAGTGAGCTTGCACAACTTGTTAGCATTACCCCGAGGGACGGGAAAAATACAAGTCCTACTGCTACCCTGGCTGGGGGTAGTGAGATTCTGACTGGAGTAATATCTCAATTCTAACGTACATTTTCTCAAAGAAATTTAAACGCGATATAACTTCCAGACTATTCATATATTTTCTAATCAAAATTTTGTTCTACAGAGTTGGCTAACAGCTTTAAAATAGGCCCCGTTCACACTACAGTTCTAGATCGATCTGGGTTCGATCCAGCTTAAAGCGATGTACTAGACTGGATCGATCTCAGATCGATCTAATGCTGTAGTGTGAACAGGGCCTATAACGCACTCCCTCCCTACAATTAGCAAACCAACATTCGACTAGTTAGAAATCGGACTTTTCTTCTTCAATCATTTTTATCGGCTTCTGCGGCTGCTGTCACAACTACTACACAAACACAACTATTTTAGCATCTGAAGGCATACACACTTAATTCCAATAACGCTGTCGCGGTTCAGAGCAACAAGCGTCAAGGCAAGAACGAAATGAATGCTGGTTTTATGCCAGTAAGGCTTAGTTCAAACGTCGCATCTCATGTGCTGAATTCAATGCAAATGAGATGATAATGAGTAGAAACAAAAGATTTGGCTTATTTGCATTGAATTCGACACACGTGAGATGCGACGTTTGAACTAGGCCTAATGTTTAAAATCAGATTTGTTTCTAACTAATTACAAAATGTAAGCATTATCAAGTGCTTGTTAGTATAGTGCACTCAATTCTGTTGATAACGAGTCTGATTTGAATATATTACCAGCCATAAAACCAGCATTCATTTCAGTCTCGGCTTGGTGCTTGTTGCTTAGAACTGCGACATTTTTTTGAAATAAGTGTGTATGTGGTTTAATTCAGGTACATCCCAACTTTACTAGTCGATGACTTTTCCCTAAATTTTCAGCCAATTCTAGCCATATAAGTCATATATTAATCAGCTATGTTTTGGCTGATTTTGGAAATCTCGTTAGAGACTTTAGTCTTTTTTTTTGACTTTAGTCTTTAGACTTTTAGAGTTTAAAGCGTCAAGTACTACAAAATTATCTACAATAAATTGGTTCGAATTAATTATGTGATAATTGCAATTTTCATTTCTGATAACAATTTCTCCCAAGAATACAATACGTATTAGTTACTGAAGCCAGCAGCAATATTGGATGTATTGCTGCTGGCTGAAGTGATTATCTGGTATACTTACTGATCAACTTTATAACCAAAATTGTTGAAATCGAAGCAAATCTTAATTTTTAGAACATGGAGTATTGTATGAGCATGCGTACTTCTGTTGATTGTGTATTCCGCACGTTTTGAAGCTTATGTTTGTCATAATAAGGAAGCAAGACGATATTTCTGAATGAGGGGCTAGATTTTGAAAAGTCCTGTGACTGCTTAGTTAGATTTGTTTATCATCCTGTAAATCTTGTCCTCTAAGCAAGTCACACTGCAATATCATTGCGTAACCAAAGCCGCATCACACAGCATTATTACAGGGAGAATGCGTACGAAATATGACAAGGACATGATCGGCATGTCTTCCCATCATGCAACAAGCGCATTTACATGTTCAGCTGGCATGCCTGGCATGTCTTCCCAAAATACAATGCAAGCACATCTATATTCCCTGCTTGTGGAAATACTTGTAGTCAATTTCTTGTAGTCAGGGTTCATTACACTGCGGAGATAAAACTAGAAATTGCAGCAGAAATATCTCAAGGACAGAAAGCGGTGAAAAGGATTTTCAATGTTGGAAGTACAATGTATCGAAATACAATTTGACTGGATACAGTGCAAGACAACTGCTTGCATGAGAATAAAATTTTACCAAATTACGTTTATTTCTATAGCTGTAGTAAAAACAATGTGTGGTTAGTATTGTAATTTTAAGATTTGATAATTATTTTCACAATCAGTTTAAAAACAGATTTCAATAAACTGAATTACGTAGGAGTTTCTCTTCCAAAAGATCTAGAGATTTTATGAGGAGTCACCAGTGTTTCAAATCATAATAAAATCGAAAATGGTAGCTTGTTCCATATTTTTTAAACTTTGGTCTTCTCAGTGGCTACCTGCAAGGCAAAACATATTGATATGAGAATGAGAGCTATCAAATAAAACTATATATCAGATCCTTGCTCCTACAGAACGTAACAAATATATGAACACTACACTGATTCAAAACAAAAACTACAAATCATCTGGGTTAAAAATTGTTTAATTGTTCTGTTTGAAATTCCACATATACAATGTTTAAAAGGATATTGTTGCAGAAAAGTAGCTCAACTTTTTCGGCTTGAGAACACAGCTGGCCAAACAAATATTACATAATAATATTCACTTGTTTAGCCCTCGACATTGAGATTGAAAATCCAGAAAAAGCAAACCAATGAGGCCTCTTAGATAGAAAATAACTAAAAAGATAACAGTTTTCTAACATTACTATTAGTTTGAACCTGTTTATATTTAAAACCCTCGCTTTCGACGACTTTTGTGTTGACTGTATTCGAAATATCTGTGCGGACAAAACGGCAAATAAATAACTTATTACTTACAGATCGATACCATAGCGAGTAAAGTGAAAACAATCGATATCAGAAGCATATTTTTGTACTTACCGTAATGATAAACTACAAAGTAGTAGCTCGATTCACAAAACAACACCATAAACCAACGGTCCCATAGCTGACGAAACTAAATCAGTTCACCCTCGTATCTTGAATTACGCCAAAGGATCACGTAATTTGATAGTTTTTGGCAAATTAAACAAAATGGCAAGAAGACACCAGTTTCTTGGGTCTGACTCCAACAAAGCATAAACGAAATTACTGTCATCTTCTGTAGACGATTTTTGTCTTCACAAGGCCGAGCAAATTGAGCGAGAATTGAGAGTCGCTGCTCGTTGAAGCAGTGTCTCTTCATGGTTGACAACCTGATTCAGGCCTCAAGTAACTAGTCACACAATAGAACTGTTTTGGATCAACGGACATGCCAGCATGACCTCCCAGGATACTTTGCGAACAAGCAAAATTTCGCTATGCATCATGGTTTGACAAGCCCGGCATGACAGTTCGTTGTACGCTCTGGATAATGACGCTATTTAAAAAGTTCATGCCCTGCAGCCCTGATTTTATGCCTTGCATATTCGCTAGGCATTCTGGGAAATGATCAAATTATTAACAGGTAAAGACCATTATCATAACATTTGAGTGGCTTGGGCATGATGCTTAAAATATAATGGCATTACGGACGTACTGGGCTGCTTTCGATGTTATACATGTCACGGGATTGCAAAATAATCAATTTCACAAACAAGCACTACATTGAGCAAATTTTACTATGAATATGGCATGCAGGGGAAATGGTCATGTCAATCGGCGACATATAACCCGTTTTGATACGAAATTTTACTTTCTAAGGCGTTGTGACTAGCCGAACAATAAATCATTAATTATTACCAATATTAACGTTTAGCTAAAACCGTTGCGTGACACTATAGTTATTCTACTGCGGATCACTGCGGATCAAACAATGTCGGTTAAAATGAGACGATTTAGTCATTATTAGTATTCTGACATAAGGCTAGCGGCTTTACAATTTCAGTATAGGTTATATAGGCAATGAAAATGCATAATTTGGAATATCATTAACTGTGTAGCTTGTTGAATGTTTTTATGCAAATGTTAGTCAAACCATTACTATCCACAAGACTTCAACACAATCAGAATTCGCACCGGTATTTGCAGTTTGATGGTAACAACTTTGGAGTTTTGTCATGCAGGCGCGGTTACAAGACAATTAACCTATAAAACATTCAGCTATTATTTCAAAAACAATTATTATCTTAAAAACACTTTCATAGATTTTGTTTAAACGTTGTTTGGCTTTAGCTGCAGGCTCAAGCTGTTGTGTACGGTAGTTCAATTTGTGCGATCAAGTCTAGATAGTGAGAAAATGCGCAGTAAGCTATTTAATGACGTCATCGGGGCGTGGCAACTGTGGCACAGATCTTCATTACACTAACAGCTAACAAAATTATGAACAAAAACATACGATCTTTCTTAAAATTGCGATATATTAAAATCGTAAAAGTGACAATTTCGTGTAGTTAATCTAAATTGAAAAATAAGACGACAAAAATATTTATCAACACTGCAAGTAATATAAAAATATTTCATAATAAAGTTTTTTGTATTGTAGGTTTAGGGTTTAGGTCCACTTCGGCTGCAGTTTATACAAAAATGCACGCAACATTGTTGAGGTGGACAACCGTTGTAAATGATTGCGCGCAATGTTATAGACAATAACTGACAGTGCTACAGGAAATGTTCCTCAGATAACTTTAAAGTGGTCGAGGTTCTCTGGCCAAAAACCGTGGCCGCTGCAAAGTACATTTGAAGATCCTAGTTTTCAATAGCTGCAAGGAATTTGCGATACAACTCATTTGCTTCCTTTAAGTAAGGATAGATGTCACGTATTCTCTCCTTCTCGCCCAGCTCAGTGGCAGCTGTAAGGGACTTCTTGTAGAACTCAATTCTTGGGTTGCATGTGACGTTGCGGCAGCCATCTTCGAAAAACTTTAACAAAAGATTTCTCATTAGCATTTCTTGTTGTTTCGTCCAACATGGCTACCGGTTCTTTCTCTTTTGATTCCCAAAGGGATGGATGAAACCCAGCAATTGCTTCCTTGTAGCTTTGTAATCGACGTTGGGCGTTTTCTAAGCAACGATAAACTTTATGTATTGTCTCCTTATCACCCAGCTCAGTAGCAATTGTAAGAGACTCGTTGTAGGATTCAATTGCTTCCTTGTAGTTTTGCAGCTCGAATTGAGCGTTTCCTAAGTTGCAATATACTTTATACATTATCTCCTTGTCACCCAGCTCAGTAGCAATTGTAAGAGACTCGTTGTAGGACTCAATTGCTTCCTTGGAGTTTTGCAGCTCGAATTGAGCGTTTCCTAAGTTAAGATATACGTCAATCATTGTCTCCTTGTCACCCAGCCTAGTAGCAATTGTAAGAGACTCGTTGTAGGACTCAATTGCTTCCTTGTAGATTTGCAGCTTGCTTTGAGCGTTTCCTAAGCTATGATACACTTTATGCATTGTCTCCTTGTCACCCAGCTCAGAAGCAATTGTAAGAGACTCGTCGTAGGAATCAATTGCTTCCTTGTAGTTTTGCAGCTCGAATTGAGCGTTTCCTAAGTTGCAATATACTTTATACATTATCTCCTTGTCACCCAGCTCAGTAGCAATTGTAAGAGACTCGTTGTAGGACTCAATTGCTTCCTTGGAGTTTTGCAGCTCGAATTGAGCGTTTCCTAAGTTAAGATATACGTCAATCATTGTCTCCTTGTCACCCAGCCTAGTAGCAATTGTAAGAGACTCGTTGTAGGACTCAATTGCTTCCTTGTAGATTTGCAGCTTGCTTTGAGCGTTTCCTAAGCTATGATACACTTTATGCATTGTCTCCTTGTCACCCAGCTCAGTAGCAATTGTAAGAGACTCGTTGTAGGACTCAATTGCTTCCTTGTAGTTTTGCAGCTCGAATTGAGCGTTTCCTAAGTTAAAATATACGTCATGCATTGTCTCCTTGACACCCAGCTCAGTAGCAATTGTAAGAGACTCGTTGTAGGACTCAATTGCTTCCTTGTAGTTTTGCAGCTTGGATTGAGCGTTTCCTAAGTTAAAATATACGTCAATCATTGTCTCCTTGTCACCCAGCTCAGAAGCAATTGTAAGAGACTCGTTGTAGGACTCAATTGCTTCCTTGTAGATTTGTAGATCTAATAGAGCGTTTCCTAATTTAAAATATGCTGTCGTTTTACGACCCCTGTCAACCAGCTCATCGGCAACTCTAAAAGACGTCCTGTATGACTCAATTGCTTCCTTGTAGTTTTGACGCTTGAATTGAGCCATTCCTAAGTTGAAAAGTACTTCATGCATTGTCTCTTTGTCACCCAGCTCAGTAGCAATTGTAAGAGACTTGTTGTAGGACTCAATTGCTTCCTTGTAGTTTTGTTGATTGAATTGAGCGTTTCCTAAGTTATAATATACGACATGCATTGTTTCCTTGTCACCCAGCTCAGTAGCAATTGTAAGAGACTTGTTGTAGGACTCAATTGCTTCCTTGTAGTTTTGCAGCTCGAATTGAGCGTTTCCTAAGTTGCAATATACTTTATACATTATCTCCTTGTCACCCAGCTCAGTAGCAATTGTAAGAGACTTGTTGTAGGAATCAATTGCTTCCTTGTAGATTTGCAGCTTGATATGAGCGTTTACTAAGCTACGATGTACGCCATGCATTGTCTCCTTGTCACCAAGCCCAGTAGCAATTGTAAGAGACTTGTTGTAGGATTCAATTGCTTCTCTGTAGTTTTGCAGCTTGATATGAGCGTTTCCTAAGCTACGATATACGCCATGCATTGTCTCCTTGTCACCCAGCTCAGTAGCAATTGTAAGAGACTTCCTGTAGGACTCAATTGCTTCCTTGTAGTTTTGCAGCTTGAATTGTACATCACCCTCCTCAGTTAGGGAGTCCATTACCTGCCCTAATTTTTGTAACTCCAAACGGTGAGAAGATAATTCTTTACAAAGTGATTGCCTGGAAGGACATAGACAAGATTTCATATTTCTTTTTTAGAAATCATGAAAATGGTATTTGTAATTTTTGTGTGATCTTCTCTTTTCAAAAGAAGATGTACAGAGGATTTTTGATCTCCAATCAGTCAAAGAAGAAATCAGAAGTAGTATTTTTGTTTTCTTCATGAGAAATCTGAAATTGCATTGTTGCTGGCAAAAAATATCCCGTCTAGGGGAAGGCTGGGGTGTTCCATTTCGGTTAAACCCTATCAAGAGAGCATAAATAAGAGAGGGAAACTTGTTAATGGGACGCGCGCCGTGATGATTCCCATCTGTGCTATTTTTAGTAACCGGATGCAGTTTGATTTTCGTCTTACCCTACTCCCGTGCGTCATAATTTGACACTTCCGGACCCAGAGAACCGTTTAGTGCAGATTTGAGTTTTCAGAAACAGCGTTAAAATCAAAGTTATCTTAAAACTGCTGTTGCTCATATTATCTGCAATCAAAAGTGTGTACTTTCTGATTACAAAAGAACGATTTTGATGAGAAATAAGGCAAAAACTTTGAGGATTTTGTTGTGTTTTTGAAAGAAATTTTAGCGGAAATGCGCGCGCTACACGTCATCGAGCGCGTGCTTAGGTTTATTCAAAAACTTTCGCTCATTTAGATGAGAAAAACTCGTTTGTTTTTATAATGTTTTGATGTAAATTATTAATTGGACATCAGTTGGCTTTTTCGTGGAATCTATAATAAATTTGGTACCGATTGTGTGATTTTATGAAGCTCAAATCGCGAAATTCCACTCGTTCAATTTTTCGCCGCACGGGAGTAGGATAAGACGAAAATTAAACTGCATCCAGTTACTAAAAATAGCACAGATGGGAATCATCACGGCGCGCGCTCCATTAACAAGTTTCCCTCTCTTGACCCTATCTCATTCTCTCACAATAATTTGATTTTGTTTAACAATAACCTTTGTCTTTCCTAGACAAAACATACAAATCCTCACTACACAGGACTATATATAAAATTTCCCTCTAAATTTGGTCAGGTGGTTTTATTCCGGTAATTCCTACTGACGTTATACGATCAGTAGGAGTTGCGACAAGTGTAGATAAGTTGTCATGGAAAACTGCAAGTTAAAATACAAGTGCTACAAAAAGTTTCTGCATCACATTCCATCTTTGGAATTGATCCCACAACTGCATGTTGGTTGAGACATTTGTCAGAAATCTGCATCTTTCCTGAATGATAAAGTGAACCTTTCTTATGCGGCTCGAAAGCCACACATTTTACAACGTTGAGGTTGGAGCAGCAAAACCTACAGAGATATTAATGGATAGTCTTTTGCTAAAAGTTCGGACAATTTGGAAATTCCTCTTTAAAGTATGTTTCTACATCTCGTAAAAATCCCTTTGTCTAGAGAATATTTTTGCTTTTTGCCTTGAACACCGAGGGAATCGTTATACTCATGTTCCCTAATAGAATAACAATTTTCAGTTGTCTAAACTCCTTTTGAAAATGGCTTTCAATCAATCAGATTCAACGAGATTTTGATCGAGTGTTGTAAGATAATGTTTAGAAAATGATAATATAAATCAAAGTACTACTCGTTACCTTTTTTGTAAACTCTCGATTACACTATGATCCTTTGTTCTCATCTGAGTTTCTGTTGCTCCGTCGCGTGTTTCTTCTTCGTTAATTTTTTTTTCCTTATAAGGCAGCAATTCCTCTAAGAAGTATCGTGCATGTAGATACTCGTCTTCAGACACTGTAACTGTAAGGTCAGCCTTTTCACCCAGTATAATCATTTCTTCAGTAACCAGAAGTTTTTCAAGGTCATTTCTCATCTCGCCAGACTGGTACCTTAAAATAATCATGACGGTTAATCATCCCATCATCACTAGCGAGTCAGCGATGGAGAGCGTAGAAACTCTAGCAGTAATGGAGAAACATAACATTTTATTTACTAAATTATGGGGGGACAAAAACTTTATCAAACAGTATCGCGATTCTCCTATCACTTTGATCTACAGAGAGACGGCGTTATTTTCCGGTAATGCCGTCTCAAAATCAGCGCTCGTGATTGGCCCAAACATGGCATCGAAGTGGCTTTCTTCAAAATCACAAAAACCTACTGAAAATCAATTCAAAATCAAGCAGCAAATATAAAACAACTTTTTGAATAATATCCGTGATAAAATGACCGAAAAGAATGACATGTTTTGATAAAAAATAGCCGCTAAGTTGAATTACAGCTACACACGACAATTGCGAAAAGTAAACTGAACTGGAATCTGTTGGTCTAAAAGTAGTTATAATCCCCACTATGGAACCTCCCCCCTCCCCTATTAGGGGGAGGGGTGGTCAGAGATCAAATATGATAGATATATGTGGAATGTCAAATGCGTGGAATGTCAGTAATCTACAGAGACACGTGACCACCACTCCACGACAGACGAGGGAGGGGTGGTCACAACAGATGAAAAAACAAAAATGTGAGATATGAGCCAATGGAATCAAAACAAATATCATAAAAATTATCAGTATAAGAAATATGAAATTGTTGTAATTTTAAAAATTATATTACAATGTATATATAAATACGCGTGAGTCGTGAGTCGAGAATTATTGATTCAGTTTGTAAAAGCAGTTGTACAGTGAACATTTGAAAACCATGTCTTGGACCTATGTTAACGAGAAGTTCTATGCAACCATCGAAGAAAAAGACGACGGCAGTAAAACAGTGTTCATCAACTTCTACGATGATGAACCAGAGCCACTTTTCAATGAAGACCTAAAAGATATGAAAGAAGCGTTGGATTATTTGGAAAGAGAGACCAGAAACTATCGAAAAAAGACCATGGTTTCCCTAGATGTACCAGAAACAATCCAAAACCGCCAAAAAGATGATGAAAAGAAAGAAACCAAAGAAAAAGTGAAAAGGACAGTGAATTTCAAGAAAAAGAATGCAGCTCATCTTAAACTGAAAATCCCAAAGGCTTCATTTATCGTTGATGAAGTGCAGATGTCTGACAGAGAAAAGGAAATCCAAGAGGTTCTCTGGGATCTTTACGTAGACAAAGTGTCAAAGCAATTATCCAAAGTAGTAAAAGAAAACTGTTACGGATGTAATCATGATTGTCCAAGTCAACGTGTCCATGATATTTGCTGTAATCCATCCTATGAAGAAGTATTAGATGAGTATTTAGAAAACGCTATCTCAAAAGTAGATGTAAACCAGTTGTCGTTAGAGTTTAGAAAAGCTTTGAAAGATGTAACGCCACCAGTCAGTGGTTTTGAAATGTTAAAATACGATCGCTTGGACCGGTATTATGTCACTTTAAAAACTGTGTCAGGAATCAAGAAACTGAAAAAATCTCTTATAAATGAATGGAGAAAATCAAATGTAGGGAAATGGATAAGTTATCGTTCTAATGATAAATAAAGTGTTTGAAGTGAAATCAACTGTTGTCTCTGTGTGTTTTTTTATTTTCAATGATAAAACATAAGGCGCAACAGATAAAAAATAAATAGTCGGATAATTTAAAATCGTCTGGAAAATTATTAGTATAAGAAATATGAAATGGCTGAAATTTTCGGAATTCTATTAGAATACCGATAAATAAGCGTGAGTTGAGCTAGAGAATCATCTTTTTAATAGTGTTTTAAAAATAGTTTACAGTAAGAAAGCAAATATTTCTTTCTGATCATAGTCCGATTTCTGTTTGGTTTGAATCATCAATACCTCATTTTCCTGATAGAAAATTGCCCATACATTTGGAACATTTGCTCTTTTCGGTGCCAACCTCTCTCTTTTTAAGAAATTTATACCAGTTAGCTCAAAATATAATGATTACAGCGTGTAAGCAATGTTTTAGGTATAGTATTATTATTTCCACGTTATAAAATCAAATTCGATACATTAGCCAAATATTACGTCACTTGACCATGTGCACATAGAAGAAAGGTTCTTCATTACCTTATGAGTAGTCATTGTTAATTCCCACCATCCTCTTTCATTTTGTGCGGATCGAAACGCTGTGCTTTAAGCACGAGAACAGCGTGGCACAACATCCTAATGGCTCGGTAACTGATCTACTTTTCTTTAGCTTCTCGAGGCTATGAGTCTTTGGATGTCTTCAGAGGCGATACCCAACCGTTAGAACGAACATAAAAATCATCGAAAGTTTGGTACTAAATTTGAACGGATTCCCGTGAATCATATATCAAAATATTCAGCAAAGCATGGGGTTTTCAAAACCGCTTCTGTTTTTTGACAGGTTTGTTTCTGTTTTATTTCAAAGAGAGCCAACTTTCTAGCTTGACCCCGGTTCTGTCACGCATTTTCTCTTGTAAAAAGCATCCAATTGTATACATTGAACTCGAAAAGTATGGTACGTGAATTTTTGAAATAGAATTCCATCAAAACCATAAAATACAGTCTGTGAAGATTTGAATTAACTGTATCCACTTCTGTTTTGTCTAGATAGAAAAAAATCCAAAAACCGTGTTTTTGCCTGAGACCTTATTTGTATGCCCTTCATAGGCGTGAGATTAAAATAGAGTGACGGCACTTAATCCGTGAAATAGATATTAGTCTAATAGACATTAGCAGACACTATTTCCATTGTTTTCTTTTGTTTTGATTACACTATTAGACACTGACTATTAAATTTTGTTTCACGGATTAAGTGCCATCACTCTAGTATAGCTGACTATTTGTTATCAGATTTTCTTCGATGGATAGTGACATTTCTAAACTCAACCTAAATTCTCTTAAATCAATTTCTGTTGAACCTTTTCAAAATGCCATGAAGTCTACACAGGTTAAAACACTTATTGATAATTTTTTATCGAGAGATTCTTTATGAAAGGAATTTTGAAAATATAGAGGAAGCTGTTCATCTTGTTGAAGAAATGATCAATTTTTACTACATCTTCATCTATGTCGCTTCGCTTAAGACACTAGTTAAACAAAACAAGAAGCTAAGAAGAAATCGCAAAAAAATATGCCATAAAAAGTGGTTCGACCTCGATTGTAAAAAGGCAAGAAAAGAACTGAGAAACCGGTCAAATCAAAAGCATTCAGATCCATCTGATCCTTGTTTGAGGCAATTATACCACCATAAATTAAAAAGTTTCAAAAACTTCTTAAGATAAAAATATATATATATAATAATTTTCACAGAGACAAATTACAGGAGCTCCATAGTAATTTTGAAAATTCAAAATTTTGGAAGATATTAAAATCAGTAATAAAGAAATTCAAGAGCTAGGAACCTATCATTTCACGAAACTACATCAAAAAACAAAAACCATCCTTAACAAAGGATCAGATGACCATAGTAAACAACTTACCACAATTAGAGGAAAATTCCAACCAAATGATATTCTTAATTCTCCAATCACCGATGAGAAATACGTTCTTGTGTAAAATTGTTAAAAAATAACAAAGCTACTGCATCGGATAAGATTAAGAATGAGATGATTCGACAAAGTATCGATAATGTGTGTGCAGTTTATATGAAATTGTTTAATAGGATACTTAATTTGGGGATCTTTCCAGATAAATGGTGTGTTCTGGATCTTTAACACCGATCTTTAAAAGTGGTAATGTATCTGATAGCTTTTATAGCGGGATATATGTATCGACTTGTTTGGGGAAATTTTTCACTTTGATTCTTTATCAGTGACTTTTTACATAATTCTCAAATCGGTTTTATGCCTGGACATCGAACATCTGACCATATCTTTTCTTTTCGCACTATTATCGATAGGTACTGCAAATAAAGGCAAAATCTATGCCTGCTTCATAGATTTCAGAAAGTTATATCCGCTTATATAATGAAGGTTCTTAACAATAGACATTCAGGGTTCGCACGGGCATTGAAAAGCGTTTGATTCGGTTTGGCAAGATGGCTTATTGACTCGATTATTACAGAACAATATCAACGGTAATTTTTATTCGCTGATAAAAACTTGTACTTTAAATCAAAATGTTTCATTAAATTAGGTTCTAAACGTACAAAAAACGTTTGACTATACTCGTGGTGTTCGACAAGGGTTATACTGAGTCCCTTATTATTATTTAATTTATATCTTAATGAATTATCCTTACAACTTGATTATACTATAAGAACAGATCCCATAATTCTTCCGAATAATACAAGACTCACTTTCCTTTTGTATGTTGGCAGATGATCTTGTTTTACTGTCGAAATCAAAGGAAGGTTTACAAAATTGTATCAACACTGCTGGAAATTTTTGTTCTGAGTGGCAAATGATTAATGTTAATGAGAAAAAATCAAAAGTAATGATTATTAGCAAAAAAAGGAAAAGTGTAGAAAAATTAACCAACCTTCGTTTATACATTAATAATAATAGTAATCTTTATTGAGGATACCAACGTCATTACATATGATATGAAAGAACTTGATATCGTTGGCGAATTTACTTACTTAGGTGTTAAACTAACATCAGGAAACTTAAACTTAAACTTAAACTTTAGGTGTTAAACTAACGACAGGAAACTTTAACGCTCATTTGAATCAGTCAAAAGAAAAGACACTCCATGCATTTTTTAAATTAACTCAAGTCATTAACTTCAAGGAATTGAAACCAAACGCAGCAAATAAATTATTTGATTCATTGATATCTTCCATTCTCATATATGGATGTGAAGCTTGGGGAACATATCAAAAACAGAATTTTAATGATTGGGACAAAAGTCAAATCGAATAGGTACATTGTAAATATTATCTTGGTATCAACAGGAGAGCATCGAATTTCGCCAGTCGTTCGGAACTGGGCCGTTTTCCATTGAAGATCTTTATTGATACTCTTACTTTAAAATTTATAATCATTTAGCAACAATGCCCGATGAATCAATAGCTGAACAAGCATTTTTAATTTCCAAAACTTTATTTTCTCGTGAGAAAATTTCATTTCATTCTAACATTCAAAACATTTTTCGATTATACGATTTTGGTGATTTAGCCGTCCTGGGAAATCAGATAATTTAGTCACTAAGGAATCATTAAAAGAATATACCTGTAAAATGAAAGATCAATACTTTGAAAAATGGAAAATTGATGAGTACAGGCATCGAATAAGTTAACATTTTTCAGTGCCAAGAATTTGGTCCGTTATAACGTCACGACAAAATAAATACCAGAGTTTGCGTCTTAAAAACGGTACAAATAGTTCAGTTCAGGGAGCGAAAGGACCAGTCACTTTGAGTCTTGGAGAGAACGAAGTCAAGATGAACCCGATTAAGTTTATGAGAAAGCTCTTTATTTCCACGTATGCGCTGGAGGTCTGGAAGCATATTCATGACTTTGATATTAAACACTGCTGCGGTTGTCGAGTCAAAAACAGTAACGTGACATGCTTGATGCTCACCGAAGATGAGAAAATTGAACTTCACTTTGATAAAGCCCTCCGAAACGTGAACGTGGTTAAAGTGATTGAAAGGGTGATGGATAACATGAAGCCAATTGAAATTACAATCGAAACAGAGGCTGAACTTTGCAGTTGGACAGAAACAAACCCGGCATTATCGTCAGAAATGTACCACGTAATCAAAGACACTGTTAAAGTGATACGACTGTACTAAAAGAACTTTGAAATGAATCAAAACCAATTTGTACGATCTAACGCTCATTGTCAACAGCACATTGATTAAAGTTTAAACTGAAAACTGTTTATTGACATAATTAGGCATTGTGGGTACATCGGTTGAACGAATTTGAAAATGATAGTCCCTCCAGCCGGATTCGAACCGGCGGCCTCAGGAACTACAGTCCCGCGCTCTAACCAACTGAGCTATGAAGGGAATACGTGTAGAGGGTAGTGTATTTTGACCATTTATTCACAGACAAAACCAGTCTCAAATTCATTGAAAGAGCTTTCAGGTTCAAGTAATACCATGATCATCTCGGGATCCATTGTTTTTAGAGGGACGTTTAATCGCTAACATCCCACCCTCATGAATAGAAAGAGGGAAAATTAGTTCTAATACTCCCTCATTAATTATGGATGAGAGATGATTAGTACAAACTCTGCAATTTATGGCCCACCTGGCCTTTTCTGCTCGTTTGGCCTGGGTTTGGCCATAAAATGAATTGTTTTCTAATGAATATTAGTTTATATAGAAGGCCAGTAGTAAAGCCGAAAACCAGGCTTATAAGGCCATAAACAAGCCTATTTTTTTAGGCTTGTTTATGGCCTTATAAGCCTGGTTTTCGGCTTTACTACTGGCCTTCTATAAACTAATATTCATTAGAAAACAATTCATTTTATGGCCAAACCCAGGCCAAACGAGCAGAAAAGGCCAGGTGGGCCATAAATTGCAGAGTTTGTACTAATCATCTCTCATCCATAATTAATGAGGGAGTATTAGAACTAATTTTCCCTCTTTCTATTCATGAGGGTGGGATGTTAGCGATTAAACGTCCCTCTAAAAACAATGGATCCCGAGATGATCATGGTATTACTTGAACCTGAAAGCTCTTTCAATGAATTTGAGACTGGTTTTGTCTGTGAATAAATGGTCAAAATACACTACCCTCTACACGTATTCCCTTCATAGCTCAGTTGGTTAGAGCGCGGGACTGTAGTTCCTGAGGCCGCCGGTTCGAATCCGGCTGGAGGGACTATCATTTTCAAATTCGTTCAACCGATGTACCCACAATGCCTAATTATGTCAATAAACAGTTTTCAGTTTAAACTTTAATCAATGTGCTGTTGACAATGAGCGTTAGATCGTACAAATTGGTTTTGATTCATTTCAAAGTTCTTTTAGTACAGTCGTATCACTTTAACAGTGTCTTTGATTACGTGGTACATTTCTGACGATAATGCCGGGTTTGTTTCTGTCCAACTGCAAAGTTCAGCCTCTGTTTCGATTGTAATTTCAATTGGCTTCATGTTATCCATCACCCTTTCAATCACTTTAACCACGTTCACGTTTCGGAGGGCTTTATCAAAGTGAAGTTCAATTTTCTCATCTTCGGTGAGCATCAAGCATGTCACGTTACTGTTTTTGACTCGACAACCGCAGCAGTGTTTAATATCAAAGTCATGAATATGCTTCCAGACCTCCAGCGCATACGTGGAAATAAAGAGCTTTCTCATAAACTTAATCGGGTTCATCTTGACTTCGTTCTCTCCAAGACTCAAAGTGACTGGTCCTTTCGCTCCCTGAACTGAACTATTTGTACCGTTTTTAAGACGCAAACTCTGGTATTTATTTTGTCGTGACGTTATAACGGACCAAATTCTTGGCACTGAAAAATGTTAGCTTATTTGATGCCTGTACACATTAGTTTTCCATTTTTCAAAGTATTGATCTTTCATTTTACAGGTATATTCTTTTAATGATTCCGTGGTGATTAAATTATTTCCCAGCTAAATCACCAAAAATGTATAATTGAAAAATGTTTTGAATGTTAGAATGAAATGAAATTTTTTCCCCAGGAAAATAAAGTTTTGGAAATTAAAAATGCTTGTTTAGCATTCATTCGTCTGGCATTGTTATTAAATGATTATAGAATTTTAAAATAAGAGTATCAATAAAGATTTTCAAAGGGAAACGACCAAGTTCTGAACGATTGGCAAGATTGGATGTTTTCCTGTTGATACCAAGATAATATTTACAAAATCTTAAATGTACCTTTTCTATTTGACTTTTGTCCCAATCATTAAAATTTTGTTTCTGATATGTTCCCCAAACTTCACATCCATATGTGAGAATAGGAGATATCAATGAATCAAATAATTTATATGCTGCATTTGGTTTTAATTCCTTGAAGTTAATAATTTGAGTTAATTTAAAAAATGCATGGAGTGCCTTTTCTTTTGACTGATTCAAATGGGTGTTAAAATTTCCTGTCGTTAGTTTAACACCTAAAGTTTAAGTTTAAGTTTAAGTTTCCTGATGTTAATTTAACACCTAAGTAGGTAAATTCGTCAACAATATCAAGTTCTTTCATATCATATGTAATGACGTTGGTATCCTCAATAAAGATTACTATTATTATTAATGTATAAACAAAGGTTGGTTTATTTTTCTACACTTTTTTTGATAATAATCATTACTTTTGATTTTTTTCACTAACATTCATTTGCCATTTAGAACAAAAATTTCCAGCAGTGTTGATACAATTTTGTAAACCTTCCTTTGATTTCGACAGTAAAACAAGATCATCTGCCAACATACAAAAGGAAAGTGAGTCTTGTATTATTCGGAAGAATTATGGGATCTGTTCTTATAGTATAATCAAGTTGTAAGGATAATTCATTAAGATATAAATTAAATAATAATAAGGGACTCAGTATAACCCTTGTCGAACACCACGAGTATAGTCAAACGTTTTTTGTACGTTTAGAACCTAATTTAATGAAACATTTTGATTTAAAGTACAAGTTTTTATCAGCGAATAAAAATTACCGTTGATATTGTTCTGTAATAATCGAGTCAATAAGCCATCTTGCCAAACCGAATCAAACGCTTTTCAATGCCCGTGCGAACCCTGAATGTCTATTGTTAAGAACCTTCATTATATAAGCGGATATAACTTTCTGAAATCTATGAAGCAGGCATAGATTTTGCCTTTATTTGCAGTACCTATCGATAATAGTGCGAAAAGAAAAGATATGGTCAGATGTTCGATGTCCAGGCATAAAACCGATTTGAGAATTATGTAAAAAGTCACTGATAAAGAATCAAAGTGAAAAATTTCCCCAAACAAGTCGATACATATATCCCGCTATAAAAGCTATCAGATACATTACCACTTTTAAAGATCGGTGTTAAAGATCCAGAACACACCATTTATCTGGAAAGATCCCCAAATTAAGTATCCTATTAAACAATTTCATATAAACTGCACACACATTATCGATACTTTGTCGAATCATCTCATTCTTAATCTTATCCGATGCAGTAGCTTTGTTATTTTTTAACAATTTTACACAAGAACGTATTTCTCATCGGTGATTGGAGAATTAAGAATATCATTTGGTTGGAATTTTCCTCTAATTGTGGTAAGTTGTTTACTATGGTCATCTGATCCTTTGTTAAGGATGGTTTTTGTTTTTTGATGTAGTTTCGTGAAATGATAGGTTCCTAGCTCTTGAATTTCTTTATTACTGATTTTAATATCTTCCAAAATTTTGAATTTTCAAAATTACTATGGAGCTCCTGTAATTTGTCTCTGTGAAAATTATTATATATATATATTTTTATCTTAAGAAGTTTTTGAAACTTTTTAATTTATGGTGGTATAATTGCCTCAAACAAGGATCAGATGGATCTGAATGCTTTTGATTTGACCGGTTTCTCAGTTCTTTTCTTGCCTTTTTACAATCGAGGTCGAACCACTTTTTATGGCATATTTTTTTGCGATTTCTTCTTAGCTTCTTGTTTTGTTTAACTAGTGTCTTAAGCGAAGCGACATAGATGAAGATGTAGTAAAAATTGATCATTTCTTCAACAAGATGAACAGCTTCCTCTATATTTTCAAAATTCCTTTCATAAAGAATCTCTCGATAAAAAATTATCAATAAGTGTTTTAACCTGTGTAGACTTCATGGCATTTTGAAAAGGTTCAACAGAAATTGATTTAAGAGAATTTAGGTTGAGTTTAGAAATGTCACTATCCATCGAAGAAAATCTGATAACAAATAGTCAGCTATACTAGAGTGATGGCACTTAATCCGTGAAACAAAATTTAATAGTCAGTGTCTAATAGTGTAATCAAAACAAAAGAAAACAATGGAAATAGTGTCTGCTAATGTCTATTAGACTAATATCTATTTCACGGATTAAGTGCCGTCACTCTATTTTAATCTCACGCCTATGAAGGGCATACAAATAAGGTCTCAGGCAAAAACACGGTTTTTGGATTTTTTTCTATCTAGACAAAACAGAAGTGGATACAGTTAATTCAAATCTTCACAGACTGTATTTTATGGTTTTGATGGAATTCTATTTCAAAAATTCACGTACCATACTTTTCGAGTTCAATGTATACAATTGGATGCTTTTTACAAGAGAAAATGCGTGACAGAACCGGGGTCAAGCTAGAAAGTTGGCTCTCTTTGAAATAAAACAGAAACAAACCTGTCAAAAAACAGAAGCGGTTTTGAAAACCCCATGCTTTGCTGAATATTTTGATATATGATTCACGGGAATCCGTTCAAATTTAGTACCAAACTTTCGATGATTTTTATGTTCGTTCTAACGGTTGGGTATCGCCTCTGAAGACATCCAAAGACTCATAGCCTCGAGAAGCTAAAGAAAAGTAGATCAGTTACCGAGCCATTAGGATGTTGTGCCACGCTGTTCTCGTGCTTAAAGCACAGCGTTTCGATCCGCACAAAATGAAAGAGGATGGTGGGAATTAACAATGACTACTCATAAGGTAATGAAGAACCTTTCTTCTATGTGCACATGGTCAAGTGACGTAATATTTGGCTAATGTATCGAATTTGATTTTATAACGTGGAAATAATAATACTATACCTAAAACATTGCTTACACGCTGTAATCATTATATTTTGAGCTAACTGGTATAAATTTCTTAAAAAGAGAGAGGTTGGCACCGAAAAGAGCAAATGTTCCAAATGTATGGGCAATTTTCTATCAGGAAAATGAGGTATTGATGATTCAAACCAAACAGAAATCGGACTATGATCAGAAAGAAATATTTGCTTTCTTACTGTAAACTATTTTTAAAACACTATTAAAAAGATGATTCTCTAGCTCAACTCACGCTTATTTATCGGTATTCTAATAGAATTCCGAAAATTTCAGCCATTTCATATTTCTTATACTAATAATTTTCCAGACGATTTTAAATTATCCGACTATTTATTTTTTATCTGTTGCGCCTTATGTTTTATCATTGAAAATAAAAAAACACACAGAGACAACAGTTGATTTCACTTCAAACACTTTATTTATCATTAGAACGATAACTTATCCATTTCCCTACATTTGATTTTCTCCATTCATTTATAAGAGATTTTTTCAGTTTCTTGATTCCTGACACAGTTTTTAAAGTGACATAATACCGGTCCAAGCGATCGTATTTTAACATTTCAAAACCACTGACTGGTGGCGTTACATCTTTCAAAGCTTTTCTAAACTCTAACGACAACTGGTTTACATCTACTTTTGAGATAGCGTTTTCTAAATACTCATCTAATACTTCTTCATAGGATGGATTACAGCAAATATCATGGACACGTTGACTTGGACAATCATGATTACATCCGTAACAGTTTTCTTTTACTACTTTGGATAATTGCTTTGACACTTTGTCTACGTAAAGATCCCAGAGAACCTCTTGGATTTCCTTTTCTCTGTCAGACATCTGCACTTCATCAACGATAAATGAAGCCTTTGGGATTTTCAGTTTAAGATGAGCTGCATTCTTTTTCTTGAAATTCACTGTCCTTTTCACTTTTTCTTTGGTTTCTTTCTTTTCATCATCTTTTTGGCGGTTTTGGATTGTTTCTGGTACATCTAGGGAAACCATGGTCTTTTTTCGATAGTTTCTGGTCTCTCTTTCCAAATAATCCAACGCTTCTTTCATATCTTTTAGGTCTTCATTGAAAAGTGGCTCTGGTTCATCATCGTAGAAGTTGATGAACACTGTTTTACTGCCGTCGTCTTTTTCTTCGATGGTTGCATAGAACTTCTCGTTAACATAGGTCCAAGACATGGTTTTCAAATGTTCACTGTACAACTGCTTTTACAAACTGAATCAATAATTCTCGACTCACGACTCACGCGTATTTATATATACATTGTAATATAATTTTTAAAATTACAACAATTTCATATTTCTTATACTGATAATTTTTATGATATTTGTTTTGATTCCATTGGCTCATATCTGACATTTTTGTTTTTTCATCTGTTGTGACCACCCCTCCCTCGTCTGTCGTGGAGTGGTGGTCACGTGTCTCTGTAGATTACTGACATTCCACGCATTTGACATTCCACATATATCTATCATATTTGATCTCTGACCACCCCTCCCCCTAATAGGGGAGGGGGGAGGTTCCATAGTGGGGATTATAACTACTTCTAAAGTACCACAAGTAAGCTTAAGTTACTGGATAAAATAACTACACAATAATCACGAAAAGAAGTAAAAAGAAATCATCCTAAGTAAAAAATCATGTCTGATGAGTAAAATCGGTAATTTCGTTTTCGTTTTTGGCTTCAATGACTTCAAAGTCACAGCAAAAGTGAATTTTCAGCAAAGCAAACAAATTGTCCTTTATGAAGACAAAAACGGTATAAATAACTAATAACTTTTTAAATAAAATAAACAGGGAATACACAAGTGCGGACTACCTTTTTAATACCTTTCAATAACTTTTTGGCATTCCTTTAGTTTAGGTTGAAGCTATATTTTGACAAACTCAATTCACTTTCACTTTCACGTACATGTCGGTCAGCTCGATCGTTTTTCACCAGTTTTGAAGAAACAGCAAAAAGAAATCTTCAAAAGCATCAAATGACCCGTACTTCTTTCATTTTGTGAGCTTTTGGACTTGTTTCTATAATTAAAAAAAAAAAAGCTTCCCGGATCTGGCCGCCATTTCCTTTTTGGCTTTCTTCTTGCAAAGAAAGAAAGAAGTTGCCATGGAAACTGTAATTCCTACAACTTTGCAGGTAAAGAGAATCTCGCGTTCAATCAATCAAAAACGATAACTTTTCTCTTTTTTCTTCGCAAAAAAATTGTTAGAATCGCGATACAAAACTAAACGCGATTTTGAGACGGCATTATCGGTTTATAATGACGGCGTTGGGAGAAAATATATTCAGGTATTGGCTCCGTTCTCCCAACTAGCCGTCATTATAAACCGATAATGCCGTCTCAAAATCGCGTTTAGTTTATAATATCGTACACTGTGTGAAGTAGATGCAAAACCTCGAACTTTTAAATTCAGCGAGCCAGATCGATCGAAAAGGAATAACGTTAAAATGGGTAATATTCGGTGTACGTTTTCGAAGAGTTTTCTCTTTTGTGCTTTTTAACTCCTGAAATTATACGGAGATATCCGTTCTTTTCTTCTTTTTATTCAAGGACATACTTATCATTTTTTCAGTTTAAGAAATAACAAAAACATGTTTATTGAATAGATTAAGTCTTTCGATTTCCACTTTTTGACCACTGTTTACATTTAGGGGCGTCTATGAGTGATCGGTGATTTCAACATTCAGTATTGACTTTTAGTAAATGCATAACCAAAGCATTACCTTTTCCACAAATCGTCTAGTGCACCAAAATCGCTTACTCGCAGCTGAGCCTCTATTGATCCATCGCGTGTTTCTTCTTCGCTAGTTCCCACCGTATGTGAAACATCACCATCGGTATCTGTTTCCTTATAAGGCAGCAATTCCTCTAAGAAGCACCGTGCATGTAGATACTCGTCTTCAGACACTGTAACCGTAAGCTCAGCCTTTTCACCCAGTATATTAATTTCTTCGGTAACCAGACGTTTTTCAAGGTCATTTCTCATCTCGCCAGACTGATACCTTAAAAAATAATAACTGTCATTCATCCTATCAATCTCTTTGGTTGGTTGTTTATTCTTTCATGTTCGCTAGCTTGCTTGCTTTATCTACTCATTCACTCACTCACTCACGTACACACTCATTTTTTAACGCTCCTTTGAATGACTGACAGCAATTCATATTTTGGAACTTCCCCGATACAGAACAACTTAATAATGTTCCAGTATAGCATTCGAGACTTGACTTTCATTTGCGGTATTTTTTCATGCATAAATCAAAATTATATATCGCTTTCAAATTTTGCGCTCTTGGTCAATCTGTCCACAGAGACACAGTGATTTAATTGAATTTAGCATTAATGTACCCGCAGGGCTACTGTTCTTGTTTAAGCTCTTGTGTGAATCGTTACCTAAGGTAGTTCCAGGCTCTTGTTGCTGCGCATCTACCGCGCGCATTCGAACGCGGGAACTTTTATTAAAGAACAATAGTTTTATCGTGAGGAGGCTGGGCACTAGTAAGCCAGCAATTGAGAACGTATGAACTCTATTTTTAATGTAGACTAGACGCCTAATAGGCGTTCACTCGGGCTACCTGTGTGTAATACTTGGGGAGAAATGGGAGAACAGAAGTTGATGGAAACCAGATGGACTTGTTATTGTGTCTTTTGATGCAAAAATGCATGACAAATTATATTGGCTAAGGAGAAAGTATTTTGTAGATAATTGTACCACCTGATTGGTGGTTATAAATATACTGTTAGTCTTTTTATCATGCCAGACATGTACAGTCTGCTTTATTTTGCTAAATGCTTACCAAATGATCCAATATGATCTAAGTAGATAATACATTATAGCTCAGACAAAATTTCTATTCTGTACTTTTTAGTTTGATTTATGGAAACAAAACTTACAAACTGCAGCAGACTGTTTCAATATCTAAGTTAAAATGACTTTGATATTGCTGTTATCACATTGGTAGATTCTAGAAGTACCACAGTTACCTTTCTATGAAATCATTTCAGTTTCTTAACACAATTTTTCAATACATGTATTGCCATGTTTTCAATTTGGGGCAGATCAATGATTATAGCAATAGTCAGTTGCTAATGCTTAATTTGAAGTTCAATACTTGAAGTGTAATGTCATACAATGTATGCTCATTACTGTTACCCTATAGCTTCTCCTTACACATCAACCTGATACTACTACATAAAGTGACATGTTCAACTCATCCACTTTATCTTGTTTCGGTGAACATGGTTGCACAAAGCTTGTACAAATTTATGGTTGAGTATCACTTTTCATTGATTGAAAATATCATTTTGTACATTCTAAAATTGGTTCTTCAATTGTTACTAATATAAGGTCTCATAAACATTACTATCATTTCCATGATTATCCATCACTATATTTTGATATATAATCATAAACATTGAGCATGATTGACAGTATAAAGTGCATTCAATATAATCATGACAATTTGTACAAAATACAGATTGCACTAAGTATTTATAATTTATATACAAAATCATTTGTTTTCCATTGTTTATTTGGTGTACTTTTGCACTTAAGCAATTAATATTCAATAGAAAACTTTTTCCGTGTTTGCATAGCCTGATATAAACATGAGAGGGGTTGGGAGAATTCGAGACAGTTATGCAAACCCGAGACGAAGTCGAAGTTCTCAACACATTAACTTAACAATGGTATTTCATGATTAGCCAATCAAAACACGCGGTAGAAATCCAACTTTTTGGTGATTTTCGAGCTAAAAAATTTGCGAGAAAACTCCTAGAAAACCAATTAAAGACTATTTTTCTTGGACGTGGTGTAAAAGACGGCAACAAGAACAACCACATTGTCGAGCCGACGAAGGGTCATTTTGTGCTTGGAAATTTGCCGTTTATGCCTGGTTATCTGGATAAGACTGAATTTTGTTTGGATTATATGGTTAGTGCCCGAATTTTATATTTTAGGCGTTGAACAAGAGATATTTTTTGCTAGTCTCGAGGTTCAGTGTTGTCTACTGTGGTTGAAAAACAATCTTTTACGATGAATGAGCTTGACTCTTCAGGCTCAAAGAAAACAATTCAGAACCGTAAACAACTGTTTCTCCTCATTTCCTGTAATTTTCTTGCATTGATTGTAAATATGATAATCCTATATTAAATCAAATGAAGAAAATTATTTGTTTTGAAAACGTTTTCATGCCTCCTATTTCGATGCTTTACAGCTCGCTAGTTTCCTTATTGAGGTAGCCCAGCTTTTTTGACTTCTGTTCGCTTTCTTTAGGAAAAGGGACAGCAGTTTACTAAAACTGAATCAATTTCAAATAAAAAAAAGATTCTAGTTTGCTTTGCTTTATCTTTTTTTTCTTATAAAGTACGTGAATGTTGTATTTTTAAGTTTTTCAGTTTTCAAATCCAAACACAAAGATGGTGACGTCACAACCGTGTTTACATACTCTCATGCAAACACAGCTCTCAGCCAATCAGAATACACGTAGTATCTTAGTTATTTTATAATATTTACTAATTCTTGTTTCCTGGCTTAATTATTGAATACACTCTAGTCACCTTATTAGACAAAGGCGAGAATCTCCTAGTCTTTCTAGTAGTTGAAAAAACATTGTAGATATTGTTCGTTAATTTAGTTCGCTTCTAACACGGCTCTCATGAAGAGCATGACTGTAGACACCGTGTATAAATAGAGTTCATATATACATAAAGCAAAAATTATGTGCAAGCAGTGGTGATATAATTAAACAAACTTTGGATTTATAATTAAAGTGGGACGGCGATGAAATCTTGACCGTTTGAAAGACGATTTTTCGGATTAAAAATCAAAATATTAGTTGAGTAAAATAGAAATCCGATGTTAAAAAAAATTGGGAAAAAATCATATACCTAAAATTTTGAGTTGAATTGTCTCTAAATGCCGTCGGCCATTAATCCATCTGGTACTTTGAAAGGAAAAATTGATGAAAAGTGAAAACTGATTATTTTTTTTATCAGAAGGTGAATATAGCTGAGTATGCGCGCGCTCATCCCGAATGGTCGAAGCTTCTTTGGCTCCGTAAGTTTTTGCCATTTTTTTTCTTTTTAACGTTTTCTTTTTCCTTTCCTTATCAGTGTTTAGCTTTACAAGAATATACTTTTTATCTTTGTCTGTTTTTTTTTTCCTTCTATTTGTTCCTTTGGCAAACTATTTTTGAGTTAGCTATTCACTTAGTCAATCCCTTCGAGCGTTCCTTTTTGTTGTTTGTTCTCAGTTTGTTTGTTTTTTGACTATATTCGCCAATTCTGCTAATCTAATTTGTACGTTTTTCGTTATCTTTTGTTCGTCTTTAGTTTTGACTTGATCTTATCTGTCTCGATTTTGTTTATTTTTACTTTCTGAAAATAACCGTTTTTCTCTTTGTTTTGATTTGTTTTTGTGCGTTTCCTGTCTTTCAATTAAAGTAGCTCGAGCAGAAATCGTTTCTGGGAGAAGGCGCGCGCAAAATTACGTACCTCGATGGAACGCTCTACATCACTTCCATCGATAAAACTGTTACAAAAAGGCTTGAGAATATGCCACTGGAACATCCGTTCGCTGAACAACGACAAGTTTGAACAAATCAAATTACTTCTATGCAATCCTGAAACCCAGCTAGATATCCTAATCCTGACTGAAACATGGCTTAACTGGTCCCATTTTGATACAGAATTCACCGTCCCTGGCTATAGACTAGAGCGCAAGGATAGAAATGAAAGACCTGGTGGAGGCGTTTTAGCTTTTGTTTCTGATCAGTTAACATATACACGAGAAAACAAGCATGAAGCGAATGACATTGAACTCCTTTGTCTTAAAGTCTTTCCTTTCAAGTCTAATTGTCCTATTTTACTGGCTGGTATATACCGCCCACCTGACACAACCAAAGCAATGGATGTACAGCTTGAAGGTGTATTAGAAGATCTTCATTCTTGCAACAAAGAAACAATTATCTTGGGTGATTTCAACATTGATGCCCTGCCAAAGAACTCTAGCTACAAGAAACACCATCTCATCAAATGCCTGTCCAGTCTTGGTTTCATACAACTGATAAAGGAATCAACTCGTCCACAAAGCCAAACTTGTCTTGATCACGTCTACACAACTCATCCGCAACATATCCCCACTACTAAAGTTTGCAACATTGGCTTATCAGACCATCTACCTGTGTGTATTGCTCGACAGTACAGCAAAAGACCACATTGTCATCGCAACCTACACTATGTCATCAAGTATCGGAACTTCAGAAATTTCAATGCTAAGGACTTCCTGGAGGACTTACAACAAACACCATGGAACGCCCTTGATACCTTTGATGATATCCTGATGATGCACTTGACTACTTCACCAAAGCTTTTCTAATGGTTGCTGAACGACATGCCCCACAGGTACAAAAACGCGTTAGACACCAAAAACAGCCGCCATGGATGACAGATGAAATTCTCAGTCTCATTCAAGAACGTGATGATCTATTAAGAAAAGCGAGACAATCCAATAACACCTTACACTGGCAGAAATACAAGAAGTCCCGAAATGTTGTCTTCAAAACCATCCGAGACGCTAAAAAGCATTACTTCCATGATGCTTTTGAAGGAAGTTCTTGCTCCAAAGAATTCTGGAAACACCTAAAGCATGTCATCGGCGCTGCAAAGATAACAACTGTATCTAAGATAAGGAATGGTGATAATGTTGCTGATGATCCCAGTACCATTGCAGAAGTCTTCAATAAATTCTTTGTATCTGTTGCATCTATATACAAACCTGGTGTGAACAACAGCTCCGCGGACAATCGAGACATTTTGAACTCGTTTGTTACTGAAAGACTTCCCGCTGATGCTTCTGAGTTTGTCATCCCGCTGATTTCACAGGAATTAGTATTCAAGTACCTCAGTACAATCAATGTAAGTAAGTCAACTGGTCTTGATGGAATGAGTGCTAGTATCCTACGAGCTGCAGCGCCAGTTATTGCAGCTCCACTAACCAAGATCATGAACATGTCAATTAATTCTAATAAATTCCCAACAATCTGGAAGTTAGCCAAAGTAACCCCAGTATTCAAAGCTGGTGACCCATTAAATGCTGATAATTATCGACCAATAAGTATACTGCCTATAATTTCCAAGATACTGGAAAAGCACGTCCACGTGACACTTTACTCTTACCTTGCACAATACAATTTAATCAATGTTAATCAATCTGGATTCAGGCTGTTCCATTCTTGTGAAACTGCTCTAATTAAACTTGTTGATGACCTCTTAACTAACATGGACAATGGACTTATATCTGGACTGACGCTCATTGACTACAGAAAAGCATTTGACATAGTAGACCATGCTATACTTCTAAAGAAGCTTGCTATGTATGGAGTCTCAGAAGAGGCACTGAAGTGGTTTAACTCATATCTCTCTGGAAGACTACAGAAAGTTACAATCCAAGACACTTTATCATCAGCACTACCTGTGACAATGGGTGTGCCTCAAGGATCAATACTTGTCCCACTTCTGTTTATAATCTTTATTAATGATCTGCCACTTTACGTTTCTAAGAGTAAAATTGAAATGTATGCAGACGACTCCACTCAAGTCGCATCAGGAAATACGCTAGACGAAGTTCAAGCTACTCTTACAGCAGAATTCCATCCTGTAGCAAAGTGAGCACGAGTCAACGAAATGGTTCTCAACTGCGATAAAATGAAAGCTATGACAGTCTGTAGTAAACCTAAATGGCGCAAAGTCAATGTCGATAACAGTAAAGACAGCATGGTAATTTACATCGATGACACTCAAAAAACACTTAAGACTGTCACAAGTACCAAACTATTAGGCGTTTACATTGACTCTAACCTCACATGGGATAAACACGTCGATTACATAAAGAAAAAGGTTTGCAAGAGACTTGGTCTGCTTAATCGCGTGAAAGAATTCATGACAAGAACAGCCAGAATTAACTACTACAATACAATGATACAACCCATCATGGATTATGGATCAACAGTATGGGGCACTACAACTCAAGCAAACATCGACACTATTGTACGCCTGCAGAAAAGAGCAGCAAGGCTAATAATGGATAAACGCTGGGACACTCCATCTGAACCATTGTTCAAAGAACTTGACATTACTCCATTTCCAGAGCGTGTCAAGAAGGCAAAAGCAAAGCTTGTTCATAAATCATTGAGTGATAAAACACCAATGTACATTAGAGATAAGTTTAAACTTATTAAAGATGTCCATCAAATTAAAACCAGAAGCAGATCACACAACTTAGTTCTTCCAAAGTTTAGGAAATCTTTTGGACAACGCACACTTAGTTTTACTGCTGCTTCAATCTGGAATGAATTGTCCACATGAACAAGATTAAAGAACTCAAATCTGTTAATTCTTTTGCCAGAGAACTGAAATCAATTACTTTAGATAGATAGAATTTATATTTCAAAAATAGCTTTCAGATAGAATTTCATAAATTAGGACAATTTTTTTGGTTTTTTAACGCAAATAAGTTTTGTTTTAATAGAGCGATAACACTAAAACCGTGAAACAAGTACTAACTAAAAAGTACAAATAGTACTAATGAAACAATAGAAAACAAAGGGTTTTGCTACTATTTGTCTCTATTTAGTTGCTAAGTTGTTTCAAGGTTTTAGTGTTATCGCTCTATATATGTACGTTTATTGTATAATTTGAGGGCCACGTGTATGTTATCTTTAGATATTAAGTGTAACCCTCTGTAAATAAAGTATTATTCTATTCTATTCTATTCTATTCTATTCTATTCTATTCTATTCTATTCTATTCTATTCTATTCTATTCTATTCTATTCTATTCTATTCTATTCTATTCTATTCTATTCTATTCTATTCTATTCTATTCTATTCTATTCTATTCTATTCTATTCTATTCTATTCTATTCTATTCTATTCTATTCTATTCTATTCTATTCTATTAGATAGATAGATAGATAGTTTATTGGCTGAATAAATGGCAGCTCGTGAAAGCTGAATTACATATTCGTAAAACTAGAATAGATAAAATTACAAATTTAAATATAAATTATATTGATTATAAATCCAATTCAAATGTCAATATTATATGCATGTCAATGTTCATTGTTTCTTTTAAGACTTGAGGTTGTGATAAATGTGTTCTTGAAACGGTCGGTCTTCCACTTTGGTATAGAAAAATATCTGTTACGCCTAAGAGAAAGTGTTGGATTGTTCTTGGGAGGGAGCAGCTTATTTAGACGGTTATCACTGTCTTTTACTATGGCGTCGAACATCTTGTCGCAGATAGCTTCATTATAAGTAGTAATCTTTGGAATACCAATAAAATCTAGAGCGTCATTGTACGCAATACTAGGGCAGATGATTGCCATTGCTCGTTTCTGGATGCGCTCCAGTTCAACTTTTAAATATTTCGGTAGAGCATGATGGAACACAGGTACTGCGTAGGTTAGGATGGATCTAACACATGTGGTATAGAATAGCACAAGGTCACTAAAAGGTACTTTTGCCCTTTTTAGCTGTACCAGAAAATACAAACGCTTGGCTGCTTTTTTGACTATCTCAGTAATATGGTTGTTCCATGAAAGATTATGTGATATTGTTACGCCAAGCAACTTTGCACTTTGAACGATTTCTAATTCCTCTCCGTTGATAAGGATGGGGTTGAACTCCGGTGATTTCTTGGCGAAAGAAATTCGCAGTTCTTTGCATTTGTCATTGTTGAGTTGAACTCTATTGTTGATGGACCACTCGATAACTTGATTGGCAATAAGTTGTGACTTGCTTTCATTACCTTTAGCGACGATCTCAGATGTTGTCGTATCATCAACATATTTCCATAGCTGAGCATTTAAGGAGCTGATTTCCAAGTCGTTGATTAGGACAAGGAACAACCATGGACCTAGTTTAGTTCCCTGAGGGACCCCCGACGGTACAGGTCCCCACTCAGAGAAGCAGCCTTCAGATAATTTGATTCGCTGAGAGCGGTCAGATAGAAAGTCAATGATCCAATTGATGATGTTATTCGGTAGATCCAATTTACCCAGCTTGTCTACCAGGATTGAGTGATCTATGAGATCAAAAGCTTTTCGGTAGTCGAAAAGTATCACTCTAGCTGTTGCACCATTCCCATCAGTTCCCTTCGCCCAGTTGTGTACCATGTCTATTAAGGCTTGAGTTGTTGATGACTTGGGAACGGCACCATACTGATTTGGATCGAGAATTTTTAGCACAGCAGGTTTCACATAATCAGCCACGATACAGTCTTCAGCAACTTTCGATAGACATGAAGTTAAAGAGATGGGTCTTAAATCTTTCTTTAAGTCGTTTACTGGTTTCTTCTTAGGTAATGGTGACACATTGGCAAGTTTCCACGTGTGAGGTAGACGTTGTTCAATGAAAGTGGCACTTATTATCTTACTAACTGGATAAGCAAGGAGATCAGCGTATTCACGTAGCAGCCAATTAGGTATATCATCAGGACCACTTGCCTTTGATGGGTTGAGTTTCGACAACAGCTTGTGTATACGGAACTCGGATGTATCTGGAAATTTCGATGAGATTTCATCAATGGGTAGACGAGTCAGCGGCTGGTGCAGACGATACTCTTGTAGGGGTTCTAAGAAGGCATCGTTGATTGCGTTCGCCAGGTCATTTGGAGAAAGTTCTTGAACATCATGAGCATGAATTTGGCTGATCAGATCGCTTGAATGTTGGTGAGCTCCGCATAGCCTTTTAACTTCTTTCCACCACACCCTTGGGTTTTCCTCCTTCATGTTCTCAACTTTAAGCTTGTAAAAATTTGCTTTACATACTTTCCTCTCACGGTTTACAACATTCCTGTACAGCTTGTATTGCGGTGAGTTGGGGCCCTTATTATGGAAAGCTTTTTGTCTGTTCAGGATTAGTGATTTTAAATGCTGTGTCATCCACGGGGCGTCAGATGAACAGACGCGAACTTTTTTGACTGGCATGAGAAGGTCAAGTCCAGCGTGAATTGTTTCACAGAACATGCTTAGCATGTCTTCGCAGCTTTCAAGGGAGGTGAACAGACTAGGCCAATCCATACTGCTTAAGAATCTTCCCATTTCGGCTTTGCGGCTTGCGCGCATATCACGCTTGGATACATACTTTGTTGAGCGACTGCTTACACGAGTCCTTGGTTGTGCTGTTATGGTATTATGGTCTGAAAGACCGAACGGTGGAAAATGACGTGGATCATCATAGAACTCATGTAAGTTGGTCAGTATCAAGTCGAGGATTGCATCCTTTCTGGTTGGCTTTTTTACGATTTGCTTAAGACGAAAGTGCTTCTTCAACGATTTAATGTCGAGGCGATTAAAGTCACCCGCAACAATAAGTGCACAGTTGGGAAATTTCGACTCAGCAAGAGAGAGAGACCTGAACAAATGCTCGCGCATGGAAGAGTTCTCGGTCTCAGTCCAGTGAGGATGATAAACTACAGCAACAATAAGGGAGGAGAAACCTCTTGGCAGGCGGTTTGGTCGTAATTGTACCCACAAAACTTCATGATCGTCGCAACAGGACAATTCCTGGAGTTGTTTGAATCTGGAACCACTTTCTTTAATATAGAGGCAAACTCCACCATGATCGTTCGACATCCGATCTCTCCGAATGATGGAATAACCAGGAATATCTACAACGGTGTTTGCGATGGTTGTTTTCAGCCGGGTTTCGGAAATAAAGGCGAGATCAACTTGAGTACGAAGGAGAAATTCTTGCACTTCAACTAACTTTGGTACAAGAGACATTACGTTTGATACCATGATCTTTGGTGTATAATAAACCGACCTCTGAGGAGATTGATCTGAAGGATTTGGTCCCGAAACCCGTACTCCATCCCGCGAGGGCACTTGTAGATAGTTTACCACAGTTGAGTGAACAACATTCCTGGCCAAGGTGTTAGCGTGAATATTTAATAAAGTGTTATGCAAATTTAGTTCAAGATCGTCTTGGATTTCGGTATTTGTACTAATTCTGTTTTCGTCAGACGATAAACAACTAGCTTGTGAAGTCGAACTACCTGCAAAACTTCTTAGCTTCGATCTTTGTATCGCCAACCCCGCTCTGCAACCACGACGAGTGATGGTCTTTACAATTCCATTGTCCTTTAGCACACGCCACGTTGCATTATCAATTGGAGGAATATGATGGATAGAGGATATTATAGACAGTAAAATTGTCCTCGAATAAAAGCGAAATGCCATTCTCGCGAATGGTATACTAAAAGATATTTTAGGCTAATTCCAACAGCCTAAAAAACACGAAATTTGAAGAGCTTAAAATTTATGAGGTGCAGCCACTGAGGCGCATCCAACACTCTCCACTACCACAGGTAGCCCGAGTAAAAACAGCATTTTATTCACCAAATTCTGGCCAAAAAAAAAGACTTAGCGCGCGCTGTATGGTTGTGGTTCCGTATACTCTGTAGTTTTTATTTGTTTTCCGCTCGCTTTGTTTATTTTCGTCTATCATTGCATAAGCCTCCCGCTTATAAAGGTTATTAGTTCCTATTTACCAATTCTTTTCTTAGTTGTTATTTTCTTTTACGACGCTTTTCTTAAATTTCAATTTATCATCCGATCGATGTTTCTTTTTACTTAAGTTTTGTGTACGCTCCATCCTTTGCCACCTAGTTTATAAACACTAGTTGTTGTTGTTGTTGTTTTTTTAAATAGACTTTCCAAATTGTGTATCTTTTTTTGGCATTTCCTTTCCTTATTTTTTTAGAGTTTTATTTTCAGTTTTTGCTTTGTTTTCGTTTTGTTTTGTTTTGACATCTAGCATTTTTTTCAATTTTCAACGGACATAACCGTTTGGTAAGTGCGCGCGCGAAGGTTTCAACAGTTATGACTTTTACAACAAGGAAAACAGACCTACATTTACTTCACAAATAGATCAGGCATAGCTATAGACCCATTTCACTTATTCCCTCACTGGAGGACCAAACAATGGTTGTTCTCTCTCTTGAGAATTGATAACTGTCATGCAAACATTTTTCATTGTTTGACCTCCAGTCAGGGAATAAGTGAAATGGGTCTATATGTTCTGTAATAGCTTTGATGGAACAAGACTGGAGATCTAGAACATGCAAAAAGTTATAGGGATCATGAGCCAATTGAAAATTTGACATCCCCTTCTTGGGTTTTACATCTTGGAACATATTTGATAAATCAAGACCTTCCTCTTAATAATTCTTTTAAAAGAAAATTCTAACTTATAACAAATTAACTTAGAATCAATATACAAATAATATAAAAGCTCTGAATGTTCATTTGCCATATGTATTACACTATTGTCTTCTTTTATTTCTCTATTTCAATGTCTCCATTTTTTCTCTTCTTTCCAATCAATTTTTGTATAACTTCTTGTAAAACTTACAAGATTTAATCATCACTTGCAATGTGTACCAAAACCAATCACTAATAAATTATTGTTGTACTGTAATTAACCCACAATATATTACTCAGCTTGATTAACTTCTCAGTATTCAAAATAATTACCCTTTCTAATGTCAAGTACTTTATTTTTAAATATATTTTTCTATAACTCACATCCATGCATGTCATCATTCTATTATTTTGCATTATAGTGCAAATGCCAATGGAAGTGTTATTTCTTTCCTTTCAGAGTGATATAAGCAGTGACAAGAAAAGGCCAAGAACATGAACGTGGCATGATGATTGAATTTGTAATAAAAGCAGCAAACACATAGAACATTCAAATGCTTGATCTTAAGTATTAATTTGACAAGTTTCATTAAGTATTGAGTTAATTTAACAAGTTTCATTACTCAACATTAGAAAATTGTCAAGCCTGATTGTTGGTACGTCATCTTGCAAAATTTTAGCAGCTAATATCCCATGTCCTCAAAGAATTTAATTTCGGTGCAGAATTCTGATTTCCTAAATGACTATACGTTGCATTATTAGTATTTGAAGTTTGTAATAAACACACTCGGGCCTCGATTGAGCTAGAAGGCAGAACAGAGAGTTAATTTGGTACGATAACGAGTTTGACTTTAAACCAAATTCAAATTACGAACTTGAAGTCTAGCTACGTTAACTGGTCTCTGAGCCAGCAAATTTCCTTTATGGCCATCTTTTAAAACCTCGACACATTCGTTTGCATACAGTTGGCTATCTAATGTCAAGAAAACACTTGATTAATGTTTCTTTGTTGCGAAATTAGAAAGACAAAGACCTCAACGCGCCTTAAACTTGAGAGTCCGCCATTTTGATTTTAGTGCAATCTGTTCTGAGCTTAGTTTCCATGGCGATAAGAAATCCTCAAATCTGATTGGTCGAACCGCTTGTTTACATCATGACGTAGAGAGGTGGCTAAAAGTCGCTACCTTTCCGGACTGTCCATCGAAGGAGCAGAAGACAACAGCCCCACGATGCAATCAATGTGGAAACGTGGTTGCCAAAAATCACAAACGCTGCTTCTGTGTCAACTGCTTTGACTTCACTCATGTCAGATGTGCAAAACTGACAGATGTAAAGTCAATAACCACCGCCACTCCTAAGGAATGGACTTGTTCCAAGTGCCTCGGCAGCGTTCTACCTTTCTATGCAAGTAGTATAGACCTACTCCGGGCCCTAAAGTCGGCTAAAATCGCGCAAAATCGCACAAAATCGCCTATAATCACCTATAGTTATCTATAATTGCACAAAATTACCTTAAATTCACAACCAAGTTTAAAGCAAATTCAGATCATACACTCATCAAATGATTGTCATAAAATCATTTGAGTATGTGATCTGGATCTGCTTTAAACTTGGTTGTGAATTGGTTGTAAATGTATGACATACTCATACATTTACAGTGCATATTAAAATAGAATATAAATACATGCAATATATGATAAATATAATGTATAAATAAATATATATTATATGATTATCAATAATACTTGAAGATTGATATCTTGATTTTATCTTTTTTAAAAATCACCATCCTCCTACAATGAATGATCGATCTATACTATGTAGCTTTCACTTTTCTCCCTTATAAAGTAACTATTTTATTGTTAATTGTGTACTTCCTTTACAGCTCTTTATTAATTGACATGAAAAATTCCAATTGCAATTATAATCTCTTTCTTATTGTACATGTTTATTTTATTGGACTTCAGCATATAAAATTATCATTAAAACTTAATAACGTAACATTGAAAATTAAATCATATGAGTCTCACAAGGTTTACAAAACCGCGATATAATTTTTTGGAACTTAAATTGCAAAATTTGTGATAGTTTACTTGAAGTATTGGTGGAATTGTTTCTGACTTGTTTTAGTGTAGTTGAGTCACAACGCAATTTCATAATTCACGCATCCTTTAATAAAATGAAGAAAGAGTCATTTTGGTCTATTATTCTGCAATCTTAGTTTTATCGTTACTGAGGAGGGTTAAATATTCTTACTTAGTTGAACTTCTTGGTCAAAACCAATTTTACTTACCATGGAGCTAAACAACACTGCCAGGGTCCCCAGTCAAAATTTGCACTATGAATCCATCATGTGATAAATTATCCACTTCTGTTAGCTTAAATTTGCCGTTTGTAAAAACGGAGTGAAACCACACCAAGGAAATTTGAAAACTTTGAGGTCCGTGTGAATGAATTACAGCTGCTGCCGCAGTGATATATGTACCCCCGTGATATGTGTATCCCCGCACATATATCACTAGTGATATGTGTATCCCCCGGTGGGGGTACACAAAACGCTGAAGCTTGGTGTCCAGCTGGCTCTCACAGTACTTCACAAAAACAGTGATAAACAACATGGAGTTTTAGAAAAGATCACATGATTACAAAGGAAGCCCAAATATAAAACACAGGAACCCCCTATTTAAAATTAAATGTCGACAAAAAAAACAATAACTTTTCAAACTTACTATTTAGTCATTAGCACTATATTGTGACAGTTCCAATGTTTATGTTCAACAACAAATTCGTATGGATAAATTACAAAGATTTGGCGGTCAAGTAAAACGAAAAACATCAACCACCGCACTACTCATGTGCTTTTTCCTAAGGGTGTCAGCTTTCAAAATGGATTAGATTCAATGCAGTTACAGCAGTTACCATCAACATTGAGTGGTTGCCGCGATGCATAGCCGAAAAACACCGATTCCAACTACTAATTTTGAGGTAAGAAACTGCGTTCTGGGTCATGGGTCAGTATCTCCCCTTTTTGACTAAAATCTTGCAATCTGATTGGCCGAGAGCCATTGTTAATAAGAGTACTGACAATAGCTGACGCCAATATGTCACGCTCGTCCTAGACAGAAAAAAGTTAGAAAAATGGACGAAACTCCACTTTTTGAGATCGACTTTACGACCTTGTTGGCAATGGATTCTCTCCCTGAATGGACGGAACTATCCGACCAAGAATTGATGCTTGAAGTAACCAATTTAGAGAAAAAGGAGGAGGGAGAAAGATTTTTGGAGCTCAGCGAAAATGACCTAAAACAAGTTGAAAGCAACGCAATGTCTAAAGGGACCAAACGTAACACAAAATGTTTCATTAAAGCAATTGAAGGTAAAAACCATTTTATTTGGAATTTTAAACAATTAAACGTTATCACTGAATAGTATTAGCATGCATTTTAACTTTAATAACTTACAATTTGTTTCTACATCTGTTTTGCTACAAATACAGATTGGTGTCACGCTCGCCAAATCCCGAAACAACTACTAGAAAAGTCACTTGAAGAACTGGATGAAGTCTTGAGGAAATTTTATGTGCAAGCCAGAACCAAAAACCACCAAGAATACAGCCGGTCGTCACTCCTTGGCTTCCGCAATGCTGCAGAAAGGCATTTTAGTGCCAACAACAGGGATCTCAAAATAGTGAAGAACCGTTCAAACAAAATGTTGGAGTGCAAACTGAAGGCAAATCGTCGCGAAGGCAAGGAAAACATCCAGCACAAGGCAGTCATCGAGCCCAGCGATATTGTTAAGATGAAAAACAGCCCTTTTCTCAGCACACAAAATCCCCATGGCTTACTGCGAAGAGTATGGTTTGTGATAATGCTAGCTCTATTGGTGTCGTCGAGGTTGCGAAGGCCAACGGCAACTTCGAAAGGATAGCTTTATTTGTCAAACAGATGCCGACGGACAAGAATTCCTCATGATGACTCACGAAGAGCTCACTAAAAATCACCAGGGAGGGATAAATGATAAACCAAGCTACGAGAACAACACCAGGCTCTACTCAACTGGACAAGACGGCGACTCATTTTCCTGTGTTATGAAATATATCTCCAAGCTTAATCCAAAACAAGAAGCATTCTTCCAACGACCAAAAGATCATGTTAGTGAAGATGACGACGTCTGGTACGAAAATAAGCCTCTGGGAGTCAACAAGATCGGCGTTATGATGAAAGAGATTTCTCGTGGGGCAGGCCTTTCAAAAAGCTACACAAACCATTGCGTCCGTGCAACCGCCATAACAAAGATAACGAGATACCATCACGCCACATTATGAGCATTTCTGGACACTCCAACGAACAGAGTATCGCCAGCTATAACAACAGGCCATCTACAGAACAGCTCAAGAAATGCTCAAACATCCTTTCGAGTGCTTTAGACGGCTATTCGACCAGCGTTCGTTCCAGCACAAGCCAAATGGCCCCACAACCATCGGTCCTTCACGCCCCAAATAACGCCCAAAGTAGCATTTTTAGCGGATGTAACGTTTCTAATGTTTATGTAATTCCAAAGAATCAATTGTAATTCATTTTTTCCTAAATTGTTCGTCTTAAATACCATTTTCTTGTACGCATTTGAATCGTACTAGAACAGTTCAAACTGACTGTGGAAAACCACTAAAGTGTTCCTGTCAAGTCTTGTCAAAATGTTTTAACCAATGAGACTTTGAAAAATTTTCAATAAACCAATCAAATCACAGAAAAAGTATTGATCATTTCTGAGTGTCATGCCTTCTTTATATTAACACGCGAAATAGAAAATAAGAGTTTTTGGGACAGTTTTTCAAACAGGTTTGGACGGAAAGATCTAAGATAATGTTGTAAAAAAAACAAATTGAAGATAGTTTTATTTAGATCAATCATGCGAATGTAGATTTACTAATAATTTGGAAAAGTAGTTTAAATTCATCGACTGGAATTTATTGCTTTTAGTGCATAAATAAATATATTCTATGTCTTCACAATTGTTATTGTTATATATTTAAATCATTATCATCAATATGCAAGGCCATGTTTTTACTTCCCAGCAGGATATAAATTCTGGAAGGCCTTTCATGTTTGCAGCCTTAAATTTATCAATTTTGAAAATTTATATTGCTGGACATGGCCGGGATACTGATAATAGTGATTAGCATTTTGTACTGCATATTGTTTGTTTCTTTGTACAATTGCTCCACTATGGTACAAATGATGACCACAAATAAGCAATTGTGCTCTCAACAACTGAATGTCATCTTATTCATCTATCATTTTTTGCCAATTTTTATTTCTAAACTTTTAATTTTTGTTATAATGGAAAGATAGCACACAGATTTTCTGTATTTTGAGTATACAGAAAATATATTTCGCCAATATTTGCTCACCTTATACATTCAAAATTGATATTTGTGCATATGATGTATTATGAAAACATAATATTTACATTGTGACTTGATTATAATTATAAATTGACTTAATGATTCTCTATCAATCAAAAAGGTGAGCTTACACCTACACAATGTTTTCAAATTTTGCTCCAAAGTTGCCTATAATCACTCAAAATCACGCAAAATTGCACAAAATCGGCTATAATCGCACAAAATCGCCTGAAATTGCCCAATTTTTTTTAACTTTTTAGCAAATTTTGCTAAAATCGCCTTTAATCGCTTGTAGTCGCCCAAAATTACGGCGACTTTAGGGCCCGGAGTAGGCCTTAGTATATCATCATGATCTGTGTCAGCGGTCGCCCATGGCAGCCACTTGTTGAAATGTATATGTCCGTGATTTTTTCAAAATTTTATATGTTTAATGCTCCATCTTGGCAACGGGATGTGGTTGTTACTATTTGTAATGTATTTGAATACCTCCTTTGGTGGTTCTACTCTGAGATTACCGCTTCAATACCATGTTAGTTCTAGTCAAAGTGTTTCTACAAGAGCTACGCCTGTCCGCCATCTTGGATCATGCCACTCGTTCTACTACTCGTCATCTTCGTTGAAGTCGTTTAGGAAAGCTGGTAATTGTAGGTTATCTCAAGACCTCTGGAACAGATTGACCGAGCTTGGGATCAATAAACCTGTTCGTGGTAAGCGTAGTGGCAAAGAACTCCCCCGTAGCTCAAAACCTTCGGAAGTACAACAGAAAGAATACTGTACCAAAAATCCCATTCAACCTAACCACGGTAGTAAGTAATGTACGTTCTCTTCTCCCAAAGATTGACGACCTACGGGCATCAGTTGGCAATATTAAACCATCGTTTGTATGTTTAACTGAAACGTGGCTGCATAGTGATGTTGCTGATCCTGTTATACAACTTAATCAACAATACATCTGCTTTCGAAAAGACAGAACCAAGTCTCGTGGTGGGGGTGTATGTGCTTACCTAGATTGTTCCTCTCCATGTCAAGTGGTTAAAGAATATGATATACCTGACATTGAATCCCTCTGGATTCAAGTTAGACCTCATTGTTTGGCCCGTGTTATTTCATGTATCCTGCTAGCAGTCATTTACCATCCTCCATCTTGTTCTGCTGACCAAAATCGAACTCTCATTGAACATATCCAATCCAATGTTGGAAATTTCTTGAACCGTCACCCTGATGCATTAATCATTGTTACAGGAGACTTCAACCCTGTATCGACTGGACTTCAAGAAAGATATCTTGGCCTTGCAACTGGCCTAAGTCAGATTGTTAAAATTCCCACCAGGAACTCAGCCACCTTGGATTGGTTTCTTACCAACAAACCTAAGTTATTTTTACAGCCTTCTATACTACCCTCCATTGGCATGTCTGATCACCATAGTATACTTGTTGAACCTGTACCAAGAAACACATCTCAGGAGAAAAAGACTAGGTATGTGTCTGTCCGAGACACCAGAGATAGTGCACTCAGAAGTTTTGGTCGATGGTTACTATCTACTGATTGGTCAATTATAACAAATCTCCCTGATGTTCAATCTAAAGTTGACTGGTTATTAAATAACTTAACTTCTGCAGTTGACTCCTTTCTTCCTACTAGCCAAGTTAAACTATGCTCTGTTGACAAACGCTGGATAACTCCACATTTGAAACTATTAATCAGAAAGAGACATGACTCATTACTTAGACATGGGAAAGATTCTGATGCATACAAAACGCTAAGGAACAGAGTGCAGAGAGAATGCAAATCGTGCAAAGAGAAATTTTACAACAAGAAAGTTGCTGCCCTTAAGAATACTAATTCGTCAGGATGGTGGAAACATGTTAAAGATCTAGGAGGTCTGGCTAGCAGTGGTCAGTGGTTTCAACAATTGCTATCTGATGACATCCCTGACACCATGGCACTGGCTACTAAGTTTAATGAATTTCTTGGAAGCCTGACTTCTCATTTTGAACCTCTTCTCCCTGCTGCACCCCTGTATGGCCCTGTCAAAGAGACCTTATTTGTTTCTGACTACCAAGTATGCAGACTCCTCAAGAACCTAAAGACTAATAAATCCCCAGGCCCTGATGCTATTCCAATCAGAATCTGGAAATAATTTGCTCCTGAATTGTCTACACCTATTGCAGATATATATAACTCATCAATACGTGAAGGTTGCTTCCCTGACCAATTGAAAGAAACTATTGTGGTTCCAGTCCCTAAAGTTACTCCTCCTACTTCAATTAAAGATGATCTTCGTCCAATCTCTCTCACATCTACACTTGCCAAAGTTCTTGAGGACCTCACACTGCAAACATTGATTAAATCTGTGTCTCATAAACTTGACCAGAAACAGTTTTCATTAGCAGGGAAGCCAACTTCTCATGCATTAGTATTCTTGTTACATATTATTTATGAAACCTTAGATAAGGGTAACTGCTATGCTAGGATCTTTTTCTCTGATTTTTCAAAAGGCTTTGACTTAGTTAACCATAAGGTGCTATTATCTGATCTATATAACTTGGATATTGATCCCTTTATCATTAGATGGATTTCATCTTTCCTTACAAAAAGAACACAAAGAGTTAGGGTTAATGGGTCCTTATCCCCCCTAATTTCCCCCAATGGTGGCATACCCCAAGGTACTAAATTAGCACCTCTACTTTTTTGTATTCTAATTAATGATCTAGCTAGTAATCATTATGATAGGATTAAGTATGTAGATGACACATCTGTTGTTGAATTTATTCCTAGGTGCTCCCCCTCATATTTACAGTTTATTGTAAATGATATGCATAGTTATGCCATGGTTAGAGGTATGAAGCTAAACCCTAAGAAATGTAAGGATATGATAATAGATTTTCTTCAGTATAAGCCTAGTGATCCCAATCCCTTAAGGATTGGTTCAATGGATCTAGAACAAGTCCAAAGTTATAAGTTACTGGGAGTTTATGTCTCTAACAAGCTCACATGGGATGTTCATTGTAACTATATAGTTAAAAAAGCTAACAAGAGGCTATATGCTATTAGGATTCTTAAGAAATGTGGCCTTTCCACATTAGATTTAATCCAGGTATACTGTTCTATAATAAGATCAATTTTAGAGTATGCTGCCCCTGTTTGGTCTGCCCTCCCTCAGTCCCTTTCTGACCTTATTGAATCAGTTCAAAGAAGAGTTCTCCATATCATATACCCGGGGACAAGTTATGAGCTAGCTCTCGTAGAATCTAAGCTACCTACTCTTAAATCTAGAAGGGACACTTTATGTATTGAATTTGTAAGTAAAATCCAGGGTATCCCCCCTTTTGGTTCCTTGTTATCTGGGCTAAGGTATTCCCATAATGTAACCCAGAACCTTAGATCGGGTCAGAATAAAGTTATTAAAGTTATTCCTAATACCAAACGCTTTGGTGACTTCCTGACAGTCCGCCTGCAGGATTTTCTTGGGAATGGATGACAGACGGGGTCAGTCCATTTCCTGAATTTTCTGTGGGCTGGCTGTCAAGAGGTCATCACATGATAGTTATTGCATTATATTTATATATTTCAATCTATTAATTTATTTATTTATTTATTTATTTATTTATTTATTTATTTATTTATTTATTTATTTATTTATTTATTTATTGTATTAATTGCTGACATCCTTGTAATTCAGTCTTCAAACTGCCAAAAGGATTACTGAAATAAACTACTACTACTACTACTACTACCAGGTAAAGACAACTCCACCACTAGTGACATTGCAAGTCCAGAATGACACAACTGAAAGTAATGCATATCAACACGCAAAGTATGGTTTCTACTTTTGATAATCTCGTGATAGCTCTGAATGATTATCCTTTTGATATAATAACAATGAGCGAGACATGGCTGAAAGACAACCAACTTCTTCTACAGCATGTATTCATACCTGGATACAATTTGGCTTTCAGGAACCGAGAAACAAGAGGTGGTGGCGTTGGAATCTACGTGAAGGACTCCATCGTCTACAAAAGACGTAAAGATATCGAATCCCGCTACCCTCTTATGGAACATCTATATATCTAAACGCTGAATTGAAATTGACGTCTTTATTCTATGCAGATGATCTAATCTTATTATCTCACTCACGCCAAGGACTTCAAAATAGTCTCAACGCGGTATCACAATTTTGTAAAAAATGGTTAATGACAATTAATGAAAAGAAATCGAAAGTTATGATTTTTGCTAATAAAAAATTAAGTAAACCACCTACATTTATCATAAATACAAAATCAATTGATATTGTGAATGAATATACGTACCTGGGAGTAAAAATCACATCAAATGGCAATTTTTCAGCACATTTAAAACAAATTCGAGAAAAAGCTCTACATGCTTTTTTCAATCTTTCAAGAAAAATTGATTTCAAGAAATTAAAACCAACGCAGGCAAACAAACTTTTTGATTCATATATTTCACCAATATTAACATATGCCAGTGAAATCTGGAGTCTGTATGCAAAACAATCATTTGATATGTGGGACAAAAATGATGTCGAAAAAGTTCATTTACGTTATTGTAGATATTTTCTAGGTATCGGCAATAAATCCTCAAATATTGCTTGTAGAGGTGAACTTGGGAGGTTCCCACTTAAGATATTTACAGATAAGTTAACAATCAAATATTTTAATCACTTAATATGTTTACCTGATGATACGTTAGCAAAACAATCTCTATTTTTATCTATCTCATTATTTAAAAACAATAAATCCTGTTATATCTCAAACTTTCAAAAAATGTTAAATTATCACGATCCCTCTCTCACTTTCTCTATTGAGCGTATAATAGATAACACATCTATTAATACAATCGAACACTGCATGAAAAATAATTATTTTGAAATATGGAAAAATCAATTGAAACACTCTTCAAAACTTGCTTTTTATGAAACTTTTAAGGAATTCTATGAGGAAGAGAAATATCTAAATATTATAACAAATTTTGAGCAAAGACAACAATTTACGAAATTCCGAATTAGTAATCACAAATTAGCAATCGAAACAGGTCGATATACAAAACCAATAACACCCAGAGATAAACGACTTTGCTCATTATGTAATAATGACACGGCCATTGAAAATGAGCTTCACTTGATTTTCGATTGCCCATCGTATTCCAAAATTCGCTTTGATTTTCACTCCAAAATAAAAGACAGAATAACCTTCTCTCCAAACCATGTTACTTCCTTAATGAAATCAGAAGATGAAACTGTTATCGTTCACCTCTCGATATTCATATGGAAATGTTTTCAATCAAGGAAAGAAAAACTTCCTGATATGTAATCCATTAGATATTCCATCATTCCATAATTTGATTTTAGGTGAAATTTATATTAAGTAATTTCTCATACTCAATTGAAAATAAACATAATATTGTATTTAGACCCCTTGATTTTAATTTGTGTTTGTTTTTATGCAATAGATCGAATTTAAATTAATCCCAATTTTATGAACTTTTATTTGATTCTACGTACACATTATGTACATGATTTGTATGATCAATAACATTATACGATTATAAGATTAATAATTTTATCTATATAATATATGGATTTTTTATCACATAGTTACTGTTCTTATATACAATTATTAGCAAAGAAAAACTTTAATTAGCTTTGACAATACTTGTAAAATCATAGGTCATGTTAATAAAGCATATTGAACTATGGATAGAAGTCTCAGGCAGAAATAAGAATAGCAAACTTCTGCTCGGGACTATGTATCGCTCTGAGAGTCAGATGAAATACACGGATTTGTTACAGACCTTGGATACTTTACTAAGTGAATTTACAGTTACTTGGGATGGCATGTTGTTGATCACTGGTGATTTCAATGTGAACCTGTTACGGCAAGATAAAGCAATGACACAACAATACACAGATATAATGCAGTCGTTCAACCTAAAACAACTTGTAACTACGCCTACTAGAACCACAGAATCATCATCAACTCTAATCGATCATATCATCACTAATCTGCCTAATCGCGTTACTTATACAGATGTCCTACCATGCCCTCTTATAAGTGACCATGACGCGCCATACGCCACCATTAACGTAAGAGTGACGAGGTACATTCCTAGATATAAGTTCATTGGAGATGAGAGATATTTCTGTGAAGCATCATTTGTTCAAGACTTCTCGAGCCTACTTTTTGGTACAATCTACGATTTAGATGATCGAGATGAACAAGTGAAGACCTTAAACAACCTCATTACCACTTGTTTGGATAGGCACGCACCACTAAAAAAAACAAAGCTGACAAGACCTCCAGCACCCTGGATGAATCATCCTATCGTTCGGACCCTTCAGAAAGAATGCAGGGACTCTCGCTACATTGCCCACCAGAATCCACACTGTAACACCACCTGGAATACTTTCCGCGAGACAAGAAATAACTTGAAAAGAGCTATCAAAAAGGCAAAGAGAACTTTTACCATCAAGGCTCTATCTTCAAATAGACCACAGGCAGTTTGGAAAATCATCCATAGGATCCTACATCCAAGTCCACAGCCACTTCGTACTGATCCAAACGACTTGAATCAGCACTTCGCAACAACTGCTGAACGAGTCACTGCCACAAGCAAATCGAAGAATAAAGCTGAACTGTACAATTTAATTAACGACTTGGCCGATGACATGGATGGTGGTTTCTCATTTTGCCATACAACATACGATGATGTGCTAAAAGAAATTAAAGGTCTACGATCTGATTGCTCTTGCGGTCCAGACAGCATTCCAGCGAAAATTATAAAACTTGTTGCCGAACATCTTGCATCTCCCTTGACTTACATCATCAACACCTGCATATCTAGAGAGTACTTTCCATTGTCGTGGAAACTAGCTCGTATAAGGCCAATTCCCAAAGTCGATGATCCGCAATCAAGCAATGACTATCGTCCAATTTCTATTCTCCCGGTCCTATCTAAGATCTACGAGAGAGTTCCCTTTCGCCAGATTGCACAGTTCTTGACAGTCAATGACGTTCTTCAGGCCAGTGTGAGCGCCTATCGTAAAGGACATTCCACCACCACTGCTCTATTGGCAATGCGAGATAACATCCTAAATTCTATGAAGAAAGGTGAAGTTACTATTGCAGTCATGGCTGACTTCTCTAAGGCTTTTGACACTGTTGCCTACCACTCAATTTTAAACAAGCTTCACAGCGAAGGTTTCACCAAGTCCTCACTTAGATGGATAACTAGCTACTTGACAGATCGTCGGCAGTATGTCCAAATTGATGACCGTACCTCAACAACTTTACCAGTAATATTTGGCGTGCCACAGGGGTCTATTTTAGGCCCGGTGTTATTCAACCTGTACGTCAACGACCTCAGTGGTGTATTGCCGCAATCTGTTGATTGTCATCAGTACGCAGATGATACAACCCTGCTGTCACATTGTAAGCCAGCCTGTCTTGATGTATGTGAAGCCAATATGCAACTTGCTCTTGATGTTGTGGAGACATGGTCTCGGAATAATAATTTAGTATTAAACCCTACCAAGACCAAATTGGTGGTGTTTGCTACACAACAACTGTCCCGCTACCATCCAATCCAAGATTATAGACCAATTTTATCAACGAATGGCAAAAATCTTGAAAGGCTAACATCAACTAAACTACTTGGAGTTCACTTTCAAGAACACTTATCGTGGACAGTACACATTAGTAAAACGATCTCTTCGTGCTATGCGACACTAGCAGTGTTGAGAAAGCTTAAAAATCTTGCACCTTTCCATCTCAAGAAACATCTTGCTGAGTGCCTCGTTCTGGCCAAGCTGGAATCCCGCTGCAGTGCTGTTACTGACCCACTTCCAATGTATCTTGTGAAAAGGTTATCGAGAGTTCAGCTTGCTGCCGCAGCTTTTGTAACCAACAGATTCACTAGAGAAGAAGACATCATCAAGCTTGGCTGGCTACCCATCCTAGAGCGTCGACAGTATAGCATACTACACTTGGCATATCTAAACGTGTAAATGTAAATATTTATCAATCTCTTTAAGTTCAAGTTTTATTTATTATTACAGTGTAAATATATATCTAGTGTCTGTAATGTGAGCGAAAGTGTGTGTTTGATTTAATGTGTGTGATATATAACATTTTTGTATTTCTAATGTGTATTGTTTTTACAGATGAAGAGCCAATTCAAATTGGAAAGCTGTAAATAAATCATTATTATTATTATTATTATTATTGAAAGTGAAAAGCCTCTTTAAGGCCAAAATGATGGGTAACCAAACATTTGTCTACCCATTTAGCTCTGAACAAAGAGGATTAAAAACATCTATAAAAGCAAATAAAAATATCATTTAAAAACAAAAATGTAAAAATGTGCATTTTTCCATAAAAATTCTCTTCGAATAAAAAAAAAAGAAATTAAAAAATTCATTTACTTAAAAGTTATCTTTATTATTATTATTATTATTATTATTATTATTATTATTATTATTATTATTATTATTATTATTATTATTATTATTACTATCATCATCATCATCATTATCTGGGCGAGTCATTTCGTTACTTGGGACGCTACTTTGACTTCCACATGTCTAACAACAACACAAGTCAGAATTGCCCTCTCTTGTACATGACCTGATGAATGAGATTGATATGAAGCCATTGCATCCTAAAAATAAGCTTTTCCTGTATAGCCGCTATGCCTTATCTAAACTATCCTGGCATTTTACATTGGCTGATGTATCCAAAACCTGGATAATCGAGAATCTTGATTACGTAGTGAACAGCTTCATTCATAAATGGCTTGATATACCGATATCTGATACACTGAGTAACGTCTTCCTAAAGCGTAACAAGTTTGGCCTTTACATCTTTCATTCAGTATCAAACAGTCCTCCGTAATTCAATGAAAAAGTCACGAAACGATTCCATAAAAGATCTCTGGAATTCGTCCAGCTGCCACACCAACATTCAATACGATGTGTACAAATCCACTAAAGAAGTTCTTAAAGATTTCCGGTCTAAACATGAAGATAAATTGCTACACCACCTTACATCTCAAGGCTTCTTTCTTGCAAATGTCGTCAAATATTCCTTATCATCAATCAATTCTATTTGGTCATCTGTGCAGTCTTGCCTACCCAATAACATCTACAATTTTACAATTCGCTATATAAACAACTCCCTTGCTTCTCGTAAGAATCTGTATAAATGGGGATTATCACAAAGTCCTGATTGCTCTTTTTGTCTTAATCCTGAAACACTCCTCCACGTCGTTGCTGGTCGTCAGCATTACCTTGAACGCTTTACCTGGAGACACGATTCAATTATTAACTTCATCGCCACTTCGCTTCAACTTGTAATTAATAATCGCTCTTCATTCGCTGATGTCAATGGTTTCCCGAGTCTGTCAATTATCACTGGTGATACTTTTCGTCCAGATCTTCTCTTCCATTTACATGCCAAGTGCCCTGTATGTGTTAGATCTCACAGTTGGGTTTGAATCTAACCTTAACAAGAATATAATCCGTAAAAGAGAAAAATATAAAACCTTAATTAAGGATTTAAAGAGTGATTACAGTTCCGTCAAATTCAATTCCTCTCCATGAGTTCCCTTGGCGTTCTCTCAGCCGAATGTTCCACCTTCCAAGACATGATGAATGACATTGGCATTGATGAGAAACAGCAACGCTATATAATAAAAAATATATATATCAATCTTGCCATCAGAGCTACGTATTACATATTTTGCTGTAGAAATAAGATTTGGGATAGTCCAGAATGACTGAAATTTTAATTGTCGAGATGCCTTTTTCTTTTCAGTTTTCTCTTTCTTTCTTTTCTTTTCTTTTTTTAATAATTGTTATTACCATTATTAATGTCTTAGTCGATTTCTTTGTAAATAAAACATTTCGTTATAACGTTTGTATCATTTTCAAGTAGCCAGTTGTTCATGCCTATACGTAGTGAGATGGCTACAACTGTATTCAAAAGCCAAGAACTGTTTCCATTATTGTTATTATTATTATTATTATTTATTATTATTATTATTATATTATTATTATTATTATTCATATTATTATTATTGGTTATGTGTTTATATTTATTTTTTATTGTCATTATTATTATTATCCAGCAGTGTTACACGTCTATATGCTAAATCCTAATGGCACAATAGGGCGCTAAGCGTTACCTAGAGGCCATGTAAAATTAACCTAATTTCCTTAATCAATATATCAAATAAAAATTGCCTCTTCGAAACAAAATATGCCTAAAAATTATTGAAAAGAAGCTTTAAAAAATCTTAAGAATTATTATAAATGGTAAATTCCTGAGAAAAAAAGATAAGAAATATATCTATATATCTATATAAAAATAATACTAAAAAACTAACGCATGTAAAAGTTTTCCTGACTTGAAAACTCAAACTTGATCTCCTATCTAAACTTATTGGCTCATGATTATTATTATTATTATTATTATTATTATTATTATTATTATTATTATTATTATTATTATTATTATTATTATTATTATTATTATTATTATTATTATTATCAAATAAAAATTGCCTCTTCGAAACAAAATATGCCTAAAAATTATTGAAAAGAAGCTTTAAAAAATCTTAAGAATTATTATAAATGGTAAATTCCTGAGAAAAAAAGATAAGAAATATATCTATATATCTATATAAAAATAATACTAAAAAACTAACGCATGTAAAAGTTTTCCTGACTTGAAAACTCATATAATTATTAATAATGGCGTGCAAACGTGCTCTGTACGTGTAATCAGTTTTATTGCTATTTTCTTACTCGAGTCGTCATTTAACTTCACCGTATTGATATAGTTAAGTCCTTGTTGTGCAAGTATAATGATTCGTGCAAGTATTCTCGTGTTATTGTTGCTGTGTACTGTCTGTTCGTTTTGTGGTGTGGAGTTCATTTCACTGGGTCGACATATTTGGAGATGTAAACAACGTTTAAAGCAAGTTCCTAATGGCCAAGCACCTCATTCATTTAGGCTACCTCATCCAGTCATCAGCTCTCCTAACAACCTTTCTAACAATGGCATCGTTAAGTGCTGCTGTGGTAAGAATTGTAAGGGAATTCGTGGTCTGAAAATGCATCAGCGAAGCTGTCGCGTAATACTTGGTTTAAATGATGATTTACGTGCCGATATTGACGAACATCAACTTAACAATGATTTTACTGCTCCGTCTGTAACAGAAGAAAGTTCTATTGATGATTTGGCTCAGGAAAATGATTCTCCAGATCTTAAAAAAGGCATAAATCTTCCAAAAAGTGACGAAGAATGGTCAACGGCAAATGCCTTTTTCAAATCTGCCCTACACTCAAATCAGCCAATCAGATCACAAGATATGAATTTGAACATCAAGCTCCTAAATGATGCTATATACAACTACTTTGCTGAAAATTATGGTTTTGTGGATAAACATATTTCTGATAACACCTTCATTGCTAAATACAAAGATTACTCAGTTAAAGATTTAAAGAAAGCGCTCAAACATCTTAAATCTTCAAATGGTGACCTTAACGAAACAAAATATGTCTCTCGTCATTTGCGTGACAAGCTTCGTAAACAAGATTCTGATTTCATCAGGTCGACCGAAGATTCCATTGATCATAATAAATTCATCAGTAAAAACTTCTGGGGTTATATCAAAAATGTTTTTAATAAGAAAGATAATGTCCTTCCTTCCTTTGGAATGTCCGAATGTGCTTCATATTTTCGTAAGACTCTCAGTTCAGTTAATCCAAACAAGCTGTTCACTATTCCACATTGGATTCCTAGTCTTCCGCATCCTGTAGTACCTTTCAACATCGAACCTCCTACCTATGAACAAGTTACAAATGTTATCCGCAAAATGAAATCTTCTGGTAGTCCTTGTCCGCTTGATCAGCTTTCAATTATATGTTTTAAACGTTGTCCATTTCTAAGAACTTACCTGACTGAAGTCATACACCAAGTTTGGTCTTCTGGAGATATTCCTGCTGTGTGGAAAAAAGCCTGCACAATCCTCATTCATAAAAAAGGTGATACAAACATTCCTTCCAACTTCAGACCAATAACTCTAGAATCAATCCCCTTAAAAGTATTTACATCGTGTCTTCGTAACGCAATCTTCTCTTTTCTCAAGACGGAATAAGCTCATCGAACATGACATCCAGAAAGGGTTCACTCCTGGTATGTCCGGCACTTTAGAACACACTGCTCAGATGGCCAATATCATTAACTAAAGCAAGGATCAAACAACGATCTCTAGTCATCACCCTACTTGATCTTAAAAATGCTTTTGGCGAAGTGCACCATAATCTTATTCAATCTGTTCTTGGTTATCATCACATCCCCGACCACATCAAAACTCTTGTGCAAAGCCTGTACACTGATTTCAAGACATCTATCATCACATCTGATTACCGTACTCCCTTCATCACTGTTGGCCGTGGAGTTCTCCAGGGTGACTGTTTAAGTCCTCTCCTCTTCAACATGTGTTTCAATACCTTCCTTCAGCACATCAAATCAGATAAATATCGTCAATTTGGTTTCTCACTTAAAAGCACTTGCCAGTTCGTAAATCCCATCCACTGGTTTCAATTTGCCGACGACGCAGCAGTGATTAGTAGCCAAGAGAATGAAAATCAGCACCTACTTAACCGCTTTTCAATCTGGTGTCAATGGGCAGATATGATTATCAGGGTTGATAAATGTTCAACATTTGGCATCAAGAAATGCATCTCTAAGTCGGTACAGTATCTACCTAAACTCTTGATCAACCACGAGGTAGTTCCTCGCGTCCAAATTAATGACTCTTTTTGTTACTTGGGAAGATACTTCGACTTCGATATGTCCAACCAAAAACATAAATCTGAAATCACCTCCATAATCGATGAATTGATGTCTAACATAGATCAGACACCTCTACATCCTAAGAATAAACTGCTCCTTTATAATCGCTTTGTGCTTTCCAAAATATCCTGGCATTTTACTGTTGCTGACCTCTCATTAACTTGGGTTAAAGAAAATCTCGATTCCTCTGTTAACAAGTATATTCGCAAATGGCTTGAAATTCCAATATCAGGCACACTGAGTAATGTTTTCCTTACCACTAACAAATTTGGTCTGAATATTGTCCCTCCGTCCATCAAATTCATCCAATGTCAAACAGTTCTGCGCAACGCATTAAAATCATCTACTAATGACTCAATAAAACATCTCTGGAACTCAACTAGCAATGGTAGAAACATTCAGTATGACGTGTACACATCTACAAAACAAGTTCTCAAAGATTTCCATTCTTCACAAGAGGATAAACTCCAAAATCAGCTCACTAATCAAGGATCGTTCTTTTCAAATGTCCTTAAATACTCCATGCAACAACTTAATAAAATCTGGTCCACCACACAGTCTAACTTGCCGAAAAATATCTTTAACTTTACCATCCGGTATACATCAACAACACTCTCCCTACACGGAAAAACCTTGTCAAATGGGGTATTTCCTCCAACTCTGACTGCTCCCTATGCCTAATGCCTGAATCTCTTCTTCATGTTGTCGCGGGTTGTAATCACTACCTACAAGAAGGCCGCTTCTCCTGGCGTCATGATTCTGTCCTGAATTTCATTGCTCATAGTCTTCCATCCATCAAAAACTCAACTCTATACGTCGATCTTCCTGGTTTTCCGAGCCCCTCTATCATAACTGGTGACAGCTTGCGTCCCGACATAGTGTTGTCCATATCAAATAAGTGCTTGTATATTCTAGAGTTAACTGTTGGTTTTGAAACAAATCTACAAAACAACTTAGACCGGAAACAACGTAAATATCACGAGACTGTCATCGACCACAAGAATCATTTTCAGCAGGTTAAATTTGTAGACCTTTCAATCAGTACTTTGGGTGTATTCTCCCATCTCCCATCATATTATTATTATTATTATTATTATTATTATTATTATTATTATTATTATTATTATTATTATTATTATTATTATTATTATTATTATTATTATTATTACTTTATCAAACAATGCCGAACACTCTGTCAAGTAGGTGCAAAATCCTATTCGGTGTTCGTTTCCGTAGAGTTTTCTTTTGTGCATTTTTAACTCTCAAAATTACTGATATGGTGATCCCCATTTTCTTCTTCTTTTTCTTCAATCCACACTTATGACTTTTTTCTCTTAAAGAAAAATAATTCCATGTTTATTGACTGAATTGTCTTATATTTTCCACTTTTTGACAACTGTGCATATACATACACATTTATGGGCGTGTAATTGCTTGAAATTTGCTTTTAGAACACACTTATAATCATATTTGCGACTCACTGATAGATTTATACAATTAAAACTGCTAGAAAAGCCTTAGATATATCTTTTCAGACGTTCTCAGCCCTTTTACACAGAAACGTATTCGCGTTCCGCCCCAAATTGATTACCTACTTTTTGAGCAAAATCACTCCAAATAGTCATAATTGCAAATACCTACCTCTACAATTTATAGCTCGAATCCCCACTTTTTTCTTGGATTATTTGAATAAAAATTCAGTGATTCAATCTAAGGTTCCCGAACTATCTTAAGTGAATACTAACTGACAATAGCAATACTAGTGATAATATAAAAATTAGGTACTACCAGGAGCCCATTACTAGGAGCGTGCAACCTGTATTCTAATCTGAGACCAGCGTTTTCACAGATGATCTATTTTTAGAAACTGTTTCCTCGAGGTCCGCATGCGAAATTGTAAACATGGCGTGTACAAAACTTGCAGGCTTTTCAGAGAGCCGAAAAAATATTTTGAGCCGACCTGAATTAGTCATTGAGTTTCTAATATGGAGACCTTAATATAATGTCTTGAATGAAGAGGACTTCAAACAGCTCCAGCGAAGAGCAAAGTGTCGGACTTAAACGTCCTCTTGTTGATATTTCGTCCGAAGGTAATATTACGAGAAACCAAGTTCAGGACAAACTCCGTGAAAAGATTAAGGAAAGACTGAAAAAATCGGAAAGAAGACAAATTGAAGCTGAAACTGAGAGGCAAAAAGAAAATGCAGTAGTTCTTAGGTTAAAAGAAGCTGAAGTTATAGTTGCCAAGAATGGTTATCGATGTAATCTTGTTACCATAAGCAATGAATCGACGCCATTTCCCAAATGCTCAACTTGCCCAACTCTTGTGTTGACAATTTTTCCTACGCCACACTCATTTTGTTCTGAAAATGGACAAGTTGAAGCTGTCCGGCTTTGCATTTTTAGTGATGACAGTTGGATTTTTGATAGTCCTGCCTTAGACTTAAAGATTTTAGATGGAAACCTGGAAAATGCCGAAAATCGTAGGTGCGAAATACTTGAACTCGCCGGGCGTTTACTCGACAAGTCTTATGTTCTTTGCCCCGGGCTTATAGACATCAGCGAATGGGAAAACGTGCTTGGATACACTCCAAAGGGGGAACGTTTAATACGAGGGGTTTTGCATTCAACATCCTGCAAACTATGGCATAAACCATCCAGCAACTACCAAGATCATCGGGACATCGAAAACGACTCACGATGGGCAAATAAGTGTGGTCCGTGTTTAATTAGTCACCGATATGTCAAGAAAGCAATCGATGAAAGAAAAAAAATGGACTTTCAGAAGAGGTATCAAAGACAAAAACCATCTTCGAATTATCCAATAAAGTTCCTTTCGCCTAAGAGTAAATTAAAACGGCAAAGAAATCAGAAACAAGAAAGAAATCGCTTAAAAAAATACATCAAAAAGTTGCACCACGGAACAAGAGTAGAGTTACAAAATGGACAGTCAAAGGAACTATGTAAGCTGATTGAAGCAATTGAGAATTCTGAGGAGGGTAGAAAAGAGCTTGAAACTATCTATGCTGAAGGCAATAAAATCCAAAACCAGGAGGGGAAAAGGGCAGGTGAAATTCTGAAAGGTGTTTGGTTAAAAGATAAAGACAATTTCTTCAAGGACCAGTTAACCAATGGCAAGTATTATGTTCAAGGGAGGATCCATGAATTTCTTCAGGGAGGGGTGCAGGGCATCCAGGGAGGGGTGCACACCTTAAAAGTGGTGGTAAAGCAGATGCAAAATAGGGTTCAATAGGGGAATATTGGCAGTTGAGGAGGGGGTGCGCACCCCCTGCACCCCATAGCTGGATCTGCCCCTGATTTTTATAGAGCCAAATAAATTTCTTGAATCCATTTCTAAAGTGAAAACAACAATATATTTTCAGAATGCGGTTCGAAAGCCAATAGATGGTCTGTTACAACAATAAGAGTAGGTTAGTGTGCATAATAAAAACTTACTTTACAATATCTACCAGAGAAGACTTAAAATATGCTGGAGTTATCTGTTCAAAGGGTGGGATAAAGTTATTTTCTCTATTATTTTTCTTCGCATTTTATCACAGCTGGATAAAGATTTATGTGGTATAGTGGGTATGTACTTTTGTTATTGAAGAATGATGGATTTTTTATCTTTGGTCTCCTATCACTTGGGACTAAAAAGGTAAACAAATGGTATTGATACAAAAACCTATCCACACTTACCAGAATTATTTGTAAATCTAGCTTTAGCTGTTTATAACAGAAGCCCAGCAGCATATCAGGCTCTTCGTGACCTAAAGATCCTACAGCTTCCCCATTCAAAAACCCTCAAAGAGGTTATAAAATCTGGTAGTGAGAACTCTGGTATAGATCACTCACTGACATGCTTGGACAACAACATTCATATAGCAACTTTCAAGACAGAAGAGAGACTGAAGGTGTCATGATGTGGGATGAAGTTAAGGTATACAAATAAATTAGTATAATAGTTAGAGAAACAACAAAGACCAAGACAGGAAACTTTTATGACATTTTAAGGTCATACTGACCTTAATAGCAAGTAGAACACAAATTTTAAATTATAACAAATTTAATAAGGCCTTCAAGGAATCAGACTGTACTGAATGCTAAAAAAGTTGTTTAATGTAATGATTATCTATTTACATAATTTTTATGATTGGTGTTGAGTTTATAAAAAGCCATTTCGTAAATCAAGTATTTCCGAAATTTTAAAAAGTCACTGCTTGTCACCGTATTGTATTAGAAATTAATAACTTTTTTTGATTTGGTTAATAGATTCAAATGAAGGTTGCCTGGAATTTCAAGGGTGGTGGTATCTCAGGATATAGTGTGTCTGAAGGAGAGCTTAAAGTGTTACATGATGTGTACAGTGCTGCTGTGAAAACTGGCGCTGAGAAAGCATCCTATGTAGTACAGTTCCTTTGGCGTGACCTGACATCAGGCTTTGATCTAATTGGTCCATATTTTCCAATTGAGAGCTCTTTAACCTCTGGTGTACTTCAGGAGTTTATTATGCTATGTTTAAAAGCCTTTACCACTTATGGGTTTAAAGTTTCAATTATGTTATGTGATGGGGCTTCTTCCAATCTTTCTGCTCTTAAGCTTTTGTCTGGCTACCCGAGAGCTACTCTGCCTGTAAATACTAGAGCTCAATCAACTTTTCTAAGATACCATGTTGAGGCATCATTTACAAATCCTGAAGATCCCAACGGCAACCCTATATTCCTGATGATATGTCCAAGTCACCAGGTTAATCTTCCTATGATCATGATCTTTAGGGTTACATTAGTAAAAAGTGTATTTTTGTTTGAAAACTGAGTTTCTCGTTTAAAAAGTTTTTAAATTTTTAAATAAAAAAAATGTTTTTGCAAATTGATTGAGAAAATTTATAATTTCTGTGTCAGTTTTTCTTTTGAACATTGTTTCAAAAGCTAACCTAAGTATAATAACTTATGACTGAAAATTATTTCTATATTTTATTGCTAGCTCAAAAACATGATTGCAGCCTTATACAGCTCAAGACACCCAAAAGGTTCAAAAGAATTCACAAAAAATGGAAATCAATTTGGATGGTCGGCTGTAAATCAGGTTTTCACTGAAGAACTTTCTAGGGCTGAGTCTGGTCTAAGCAGGAAAGTTCCAGGATTAAAATATGCCTATGTGTATAGAGACAACTGGACACGATTGAATGTGCTACCTGCCAAAATTATGCAAGTAAATAATAAATAATAGCCAAAATAATATTGCCAGACTTTTTGATAATTATATGTTACTTATTTCTTATTCTCTTTTACCTAAAAAGCAAAGATACATGATAACAGCTATTAAAGATCTGGCAGATGAGAAAAATTATGAGGGATACAAGTTAAATGGACAGTACCTTGACGCCTGTAATCTTCTGTTTGAGAAAGGAATCCTAAGTCATCGCCGTATCAATAACATAAATAGTGAAGTGCTTATCAATATCCAAAATGGCATGGCTTTCTTTGAGGAATGGTGCAAACATCATGAGGAAACAGGTGAGTATCTATATTTACAGTTAAGAATAAAGTGAACTCAGATTGCAAGCCCATGCAACTTAGCGGTACTGTACGTACCTTTCTGGACATCTCTCAAGCTCAAACATAACTCAAGTCTAATTGTCTGCCATCAATCAAAATTTATAATCAATAAAATTACTGAATTTAAATGTCAAATTTAGACTTATGTCAACAGTAGTAACCTCCCAAACACAATGGGACAAAATCTCAATGAAAATTACCATTTCAGTTTACATCCCCAATAAGAAGAGGAACAGACAAAAAAAATTTCTAGCATGGCAGGTATATAACTATTTCTTTTTCAGAATATCCTTTCTTACAATGATGTTAAAAATATTTCTATATTTACATGTTTTTTATAATATTTTGTTTTAGACATGGGATCTGCTTCGTCTATTGATACATGGATTTTTGCAGTTTTGCAAATGTTTTTTTTTTTTCAAATGTTTCGCCCAATGGCAAGTACTTCATCAGCCCCTTAAGGATGAATGGGAGTGCCATTGAGTCTATTTTCAGTGTACTGAAATATTCTTGTGGTGGCAACCTATCTGGTTTATCATATGGTCCAGCAATTGGCCGATTAATTAATAGGAAAGAAACTCAAGTAAACAAGAATTCTGAGAAGGGCTACAGAGATGTAGAGATAAATACCGATGGTAGTGCTAATGACACAGTATATGTATACTAGTCAAGGCTGTCCAAGAATTTAACTTCATTTCTGTTTCCTCACCATATTTCTCAGTCCCGCATGGGTGGCAGACAGGGCAGCAATGCCTGCACCATAATTGTAACTATTTTTGGTTCATATTGTATACAGAATAAGCTAGAAGTGTCCATGCTGTGGAATCAACTTCCTAAAATCTGGGTCTCATGTGTAACAAACTCAATTTGTGATGGAAATGCCACCTATGATGAATTATACAATGGCACTGCTGTATTTACTGATGTAGAGGATGTAGTTAATGCCATAGGAAATGATATTAATGTAATTGATGCCAGTGAATTGTTTGGTTTTAACAATGGTAATGACTACAATGATTTAGTTACACATATTAATAATAGAATTGCAGGTTCATCCCCAGTTGACCACTATGGTGTCTTAATAGGTTGTGATAAGTCTGTGGGATTACTAGTCAAAGGAAATGGTATGACAGCAATCATTGATAGTCACATGCACAATAATGGACATAATGGTGCAATGGTTATTATGGGCCATAATCCACAAACTGTTATTAATCAATATGCAAGAATTTTAGCCCAAGAGAACAAGATTTTGAACATTGGCACACTGACATGGATCATTTACTCAAACTAATATCACTGTAACACAATTTTGTAAAATAGTATTTATTAAAGCTTGATTTCATATATGAAAGGATTTTCAGTTTTTATATAATATGAGAATTGAGCAATAATAAAAACATAAACATGTATACAGTATGTCGATCAGAAAGATCAGATTATTTTTGTGTGATTATCAAGATGCAACAACCAATCTCTTTCCATACTTTTTTTAAAATAAGTGTCTAGATACTACACTCAGGGTAATCAGATTGGTTGCTGTAAGTACGTTTCTGCTCTTTCTTTATTACTATCATTTAAATAAATTCAAAATCTATCCATAAATACACGACATGTATGCTTTTTATGGTACAGGATTATGGTACTACATTTGCAGGTAATCATTACATCTATTGCAGGCTTGCTCGCAGGTTGCAGGATGGTTTAATGAACTGTGAAACTGACACTGAGCATCATCCACTTGTTCACTTAATAGCCTAGAATACTTTGCTTTGCTCTGTATGTGGCTGTTATAGCTGAGAAAACACTTTTACTCATTCTTTTTGTAATGTTACTTTAGGAAGTAATTTATCATAAATTTACTTACGCTTCGTTGCCAAAGCATAAGCTTTAAGCTTGGGGCGCAGCATTTCATCAGCATTAACAACTTTCCCATCATTTCTTAGATCTCTCTCTTCCTTTGCACCTTTGAACTCATTGATTCTGACGTTGGCAAGCTTTGAGACAAAAGCTTTGAAGACTCTTGTCACAACCCCTTCCTTACTTGATACATTGTTTGAGGAGAGTGAGGCAACCAGCAACCTAAAGTCAATCTCTAGTTTTTCATTGTTCACCACTGAATTTTGACACATTGTTACAAATTTTGTAGGGTACTTTCTAAAGTTGCAATCAGTACAAAATAACCTTACTTCAGCATCCACATCCATTATAAATGGCAGCAGTTCCACCCGAGGCAAAGTAAGATTTCCTTCATCAAGGCGAGAAAGATGAGTAGAAATTTTAGATTTATCTTTCATTGTACAGCTATTCAGGATTTCAAGTTCACATTCAAAACATTCCTTGCGTTTCTTTGAAAGTGACATTCTTCCTTTCTTCGTATTGAGTGTTTCAGTCCTAAGTTTTATCATTTTATGCAGAGCAAAACCACCATATCTAAATAAAGTATCATCGGTTTCGACTGGTTGGATAGATTGACTAACTTCGTCCGTCTTGTCAGACTTCTTTTTCTGTACTTCAGCATGAATTGCGAAGTATATGAGCTCGTGTATAACACTCAAAACAGCGAGGATGGTTTCTTCATCAAATTTACGAGGTTTTGAGCGTTCAAAAAACCTTTCTACGATGGCTCTTTCTTGAGTCGGTTTACCAGGGTGAAAATTCGTTAAAATCTTCATCCATGAAAATGAAAACCGCGCTTTGCGGTCCTTCTTCGAGGAAGAATACTCCGTAACAAGCGAGGAAAACCGCCGACAGAAACCAATTATAAGTATGCTGAAGTTGCCATTGTTTTGCTCATTTAGAAAGTGCTGTGCTAAAAGCTTTCTCGAGGACATAGCTTCAAGTTGTGGACATCCCAAAAGCTTTTCGCGTATGATTTTTTCTACCTTACTACAATGCTCAGTTGAAAAAATCCATTTCGTCAAGTCTTGTAATCCATCGTCGTCAAGTTCGTCTTCACATTTTGCCTTTTTCCTTTTTTTAGACTTATTTTGAAGCCGTCTCTTGGTTTTAGAAGAGGTAGCCTTAATTGGCTCTTCATAGTCGCTTTCTACGCTTTCCTCGCTGTAACAACTCTCTGAAAACTCACTGTTAAGGTCGCTTGATAGGTCACTTTCACTATCACCGTCAGCCATGTTGTTTACATTTTTAATTTATGCAAAAGCTAAAACATGTCGCCATAGAAATATCGCGCGCTGATTGGCTATTCAGGTTTCTAAAAATAGAACATCCTGGTACTACCTAATAATTAGCGGAGCTCCCATTTCATTCTAATATTTTTTTAATGCTCTTGATTCAAATGAATTGGGCCTCCTGTGTTAATTGCCCAATTGTTAAGGGCTTGGTTGAAATGAAGATTATGAAAATGAAAATTAAGGCATTTGCTTTGGTTTGCATATACTCTCACCCTTTGGTCTCCTGTGAATTGTATGGGCTTGTAAGCTTGTAAGTGACCTTTATTACAGATTCACTTTCAGATTTCATAATTGACTTGTAGTGGTTCATAATTCTCAGAAATACTGAAAGCAAAAATCTCCAAAGCCTTACTAGTTTCATTGATACAAATAATTAAACCTTTTCAACATCGTGGATATTGCAGAACTACATATCTTGATTTGTTTGTTCACTATATTGTGACATCTTGTTTTTTTTGTGGTTTAGTGTTGTTGTTTTGTTTTGTTTTTTAATGACACACTAGGTGACATGAAATTTCTGTCTCTTCCAGATTACACTACTGATAATACAATTTAAAGTGATGATAAAAATAGCTACTTAACACAACAAGAAAACAAGGAATTACTTGTATTTTCAATTTGCATTTACTAGTATACAAGGTCGCATATGGGCTCAAGGAGCAACTTCATGCTCAATGGTAAAACAACTATAGTTTGCATGCAAAATTAATTCCTTTCTTTTTCCTTTCACTAGTCAATCAGACCGTTCCAAACTTGAACTGTATATACACATTATTCGGGTTCAAATGAGTTCAAAATCCAAGTTTTATAAATTTTATTATTAAAAATAGTGCAAAAAGTTCACTGTAAAACAAAATGTCATTGTACATTTTCTTGAGTGTTTGTCTAAACTTGGCCACAGTTCAACGTGCATAAAAGTCTATTTTTTCAAAGTCATCAGTCCCAAATAAAAGATAAATGATCAAATATAGGTACAACGGACTTTTTGACATCAGATTTTTTTCTCTCAGGCGGGTCTTTATACCTTGAAGTGCTTTCCTTGTTGTCTTTCGAAGCGTAGTCCTCATTCAATCCTTGTTTCACACTCGATGCAGACGATTCTTAATTTTCAATTTTGGCTAGATTTTTAAGCAGCTTTACTGAAGGTATCTTCACGAAACGAAGAATACACGATCCTCAATGACTCATTCATTATGAGAACAGGGGCGGTAAGGGGTTTTCTCGTGAAGCCGTGAAGACCCTTTTTAATTCTTCGTGAACCGTGATCAGAGAAAAATAAAAGCCGTGAGTCGTGCGTCAGCCCACGGTCGTGACCCGTGAAAATCAATGTATTTTTTTTGCGATAATCGTGAAACATTGCTGTTTTTCCACGTGAATCGTGACTCTGTTAGTTAAGGAACAGATCAACAATTATCCGTTGTCAATTAAAAACTAGAGAAGAGGTCAGAGGTGTCACGATAACAGCAGAAATATATTCGCGTCTCATCCCGATTGCAGTACTGATAGACAAGGCGCAAAACTGGAAAAGTCGATCGCAAAAAGTGCAGAAGGCATTTTGGGGTAGAGGCTGGTAACATAACTATTCTAAACTAATTTTTCATGCTGAATGCGAATATGACTGTTACCAAGACGTATTCTGCAATCTTATAGTGTAAATGACGTATTTTGTGAATTGCTGTCATTTCATACTAACGGCTTTTTCATGTAATTCCAAAAGATCCCAAACTTAAAAACAATTACCATGGCTGAAAAAAGCATATCAAAATCAGTAAAGCTGTGAAGTTTGAAGGATATCAGTTGATACGAATTTTCAAAAACCGAAATTTGTTTGTATCTCTTGAATAACTGTAAGTGTTTTCATGCAAAATTTCGTTTTTTGAAAATTCCTAAATACAGTAACAAACATGAATAAGCAGAGTATTTTAACATGTTTCCAATTATTAAACGCGTTATAATTTGGTTTGAGAAAGTTTTTTACTTCGTGAATCGTGAAAACCAAAAATTAATTTTCGTGAAACGTTCTACCCGTTTTTAGAAACTCGTGAATTGTGCCGAGACCCCCTTACCGCCCCTGTGAGAACGTTTTTGAAGCTACGAATCCAACTAAAAAAGTCGTTCAGCTTTGTAAATGTTCTCTGTGGGCCTTCGTCTTTCGAGCAGTTTTTGAAACGACACCGGGTTCGAAAAAAAATTCAAAAGCATGTGTTTTTTTTTTTTTTTTTTTGCTTTAACTCGTCAAGATTAGTACAGATTAATGATCATGAAAATCGCAAGTTAATTTTGCAAGTTAAAACTGCAAAGAAACTTGTAAATTTTCAGTTTTCAAAGTGTCAGCGCGCGTCAAGTTGGCGCCAAAAATCAATCAACCAATCAGCATCGCGATGTACACGGACGGACGGACGGACGGACGGACGGACGGACGGACGGACGGACGGACGGACGGAGGGACGGACGGACGGACAGACGGACGGACGGACAGCCGTTGGGCTCCCTGTGTGTCCATGAAAAATCAACTGGATGGGTTACCATTTTTTCTTAGGTATGGTGCTCCGCTATTAGAATTAATAATAAGACCGAATAATGATGGTGATGATTAATATTCTATAGCTACTTTATGAGTAGTCGCTGATTTGAACTTGTTATTGAGTTTTAGTAAATGCATTACCAAAGTATTACCTTTTCCACAAATCGTCTAGTGCACCAAAATCGCTTACTCGCAGCTGAGCCTCTATTGATCCATCGCGTGTTTCTTCTTCGATAGTTCCCACCGTATGTAAAACAGTACCATCGGTATCTGTTTCCTTATAAGGCAGCAATTCCTCTAAGAAGCACCGTGCATGTAGATACTCGTCTTCAGACACTGTAACCGTAAGCTCAGCCTTTTCACCCAGTATATTCATTTCTTCAGTAACAAGAAGTTTTTCAAGATCATTTCTCATCTCGCCAGACTGGTACCTTAAAATAATCATGACGGTTAATCATCCCATCATCACTAGCGAGTCAGCGATGGAGAGCGTAGAAACTCTAGCAGTAATGGAGAAACATAACATTTTATTTACTAAATTATGGGGGGACAAAAACTTTATCAAACAATATCGTACATTGTGTGAAGTAGATGCATAACCTCGAACTTTTAAATTCAGTGAGCCAGATCGATAGAAAACGAATAACGTTAAAATGGGTAATATTCGGTGTAAGTTTTCGAAGAGTTTTCTCTTTTGTGCTTTTTAACTCCTGAAATTATACGGAGATCCCCGTTCTTTTCTCCTTTTTATTCAAGGACATACTTATCATTTTTTCAGTTTAAGAAATAACAAAAACATGTTTATTGAATAGATTAAGTCTTTCGATTTCCACTTTTTGACCACTGTATACATTTAGGAGCGTCTATGAGTGATCGGTGATTTCAACATTCAGTATTGACTTTTAGTAAATGCATTACCAAAGCATTACCTTTTCCACAAATCGTCTAGTGCACCAAGATCGTTTACTCGCAGCTGAGCCTCTATTGATCCATCGCGTGTTTCTTCTTCGCTAGTTCCCACCGTATGTGAAACATCACCATCGGTATCTGTTTCCTTATAAGGCAGCAATTCCTCTAAGAAGCACCGTGCATGTAGATACTCGTCTACAGACACTGTAACTGTAAGCTCAGCCTTTTCACCCAGTATATTAATTTCTTCGGTAACCAGAAGTTTTTCAAGGTCATTTCTCATCTCGCCAGACTGATACCTTAAAAAATAATAACTGTCATTCATCCTATCAATCTCTTTGTTTGTTTGTTTGTTTATTCTTTCATGTTGGCTAGTTTGCTGCTTTATCTATCCATTCATTCATTCACTCACTCACTAATACTCACACATTTTTTAACGCTCCGCCTTTGTTTCTGAATGACTGACAGTAATTCATATTTTGGATCTTTCCCGATACAGAACAACAAATAATGTTCCAGTATAGCATTCGAGACTTGACTTTCATTTGCGGTATTTTTTCATGCATAAATTAAAATTATAAAGCTTTCAAATTTTGCGCTCTTGGTCCATCTGTCCACTGGCACCCAGTGATTTTTAAATCAAAATTGGATGTAGCATTAATTTAGCCACGGAGCTACTGTTCTTGCTTCAGTTCTTGTGTGAATCGTTACCTAAGGTAGTTCCGGGTCCTTGTTGCTGCGCATCTACAGCGCACATTCGAACGCCTACTAATGTGAAAGTAATTATTTTCTCCAAAATCTATATGGGTATGAAAGAACCCATTGTAGGCTGTTAGAATCCAAGAAAAAAACTGGGGGTCACCACGCATCTTAATCAGTTATACTTCATCAAATGTTGCAAAAAATGGATATTCTGACGACCCAAAGAAAAAATGATAATCCTCGATATTTTTTCCTAAAACACTCTAAGTCTAATTTTCTTACAGGTCAATACCATTAAAACCATGAAAACAAAGAAGAACATGTTTTTCAAAAATACTTGGTTTAGGGCTGTTTAAGTCCATGATTGCTGAATATAATATGGGATATTTTCATGTTTCATGATATCATCATGTTTCAATTTTAAATTTATCAAAAAACTTATAAAATTGTAGAATTTTTAATGCTTTATAATTCACAAAAGGAAAAAGGAGGGGTATCCAGGCGATTTAAGAAGTTATTTGCTGATAAACGCACGAAATACGATAAATCCCTAGCCCTCCATAGAGAGTATAGCCAGATTTTGCAAGCATTATAGGGCATTTCCAAGATGGCAGCCAAAAGCAGATCATTATTCTAATTACCGGAAATAAAGACGGATAATTAACATAACAATGAGATCCCACAATGCTTTGCAACGCACATATTAATCAGCTCTCAGGCTTTTGTCACAGTTCCTCTTGACAATCGAAGAGCAAACATCTGGACTTTTGGAATCTTTCCTGATCGCGACACGCCGTCATCTCACTTATGGATGTTCAATTTCCTCGAGTTAACGATCAAGCACCCGACGTTGCTCAAGGTCAACTCCCCCCACAAGGAAACCTTGAGGTAGGTTCTAATTCAACTTTACTTTATTTTTGGTTTAAGTTCAACCTTCGTTACCAGTGTGGGTACGTGGTTAGCTCAAGTTTGATCGGTTTTGTATTTTTCTCCACTTCTTCCTAGCCTCTTAAGGTGTCTGGAAACAGTTTTTTGGTCACCAACCGATAACTAATAAACGGTTTAAAAACCACTTTCCTGTAGTCGATTCTTTAAGATGTTTTAAGACATAGTAGCTAAAGGATTGAAATCTCAGAGCTAGGTGTGTCCCTGCAATCGGCGTTAATTTATGCATATTATGGGGAAATCCCGTATATCAGACTTTTGGTTATTTCTCAAAAAGTTTACTATAGAATCTTAAGTCAACTTTGGAAATTAATCTTGGAAGTACGAACTAAGTTTTCACCGAGCTTCGAGGAATTTCATTTCGCAAATCTCAAGTTATAAAGTCTTTAATTTGGGATATGATTTTTTAAGGCGATTGTAAATATCGGAGCGAATAGCGATGTAGAGAACTAACATATTCATGTACATCAGTTGATTTCATGCTAGAAGTTGTTTACTACCCTCTTTACTTGTAAGAAACGTTTGGAGGCAATTTTTTTTATTTTTGGTGGAGTTAGAGCCTTGGAAAGAAAGAAGACTTTTACGCACAAGTGTCCACAAATTGAGCAAGCGGAGTCGGACTCGCTTTTCTCAAAACTGACTCCAACAATTTTTTTCCAAACTACTGCATAGGAAATTCAAACCCTACTGATTTAGCCCTATTAAATTTTATTTTACTGGAAATTCTAGAACGAGCGCAAGAGCAGAAACAAAATCGGCTTCATAGCCTTTCCAAAAATTGCGTCTCGAGTCAAACGAAAAGCTTCGATTGTTTTGGTTTTGTCCTATTGTTCTCTGTAACAATGGCGGGATTAAGGGATCAGTGTTCTTTGCGTCACAAACTTTGGTCACACTGTCTTTTGAAAGAAAGACAAGCTGCCTGCAAAATAGTTTTATTTGCATTGCGGGATAAGCTTTTTCATTACAATTTAAAAAACTTTTTTCTGAAATTTGGAAACACTAGAAAAAGTAGAAAAAACCTTTTCAGCATTTCTTAGATATTCAAAAAAATGTGTGATAATCTAATCCTTTATCCCGCCATTGTTACAAAGAACAATAGGACAGAATCAAAACAATCGAAGGCTTTTCGTTTGACTCGAGACGCAATTTATGGAACGGTTATAAAGCCGATTTTGTTTCTGCTCTTGCGCTCGTTCTAGAATTTCCAGTAAAATAAAATTTAATAGGGCTAAATCAGTAAGGTTTGAATTTCCTATGCAGAAGTTTGGAAAAAAATTGTTGGAGTCAGTTTTGAGAAAAGCGAGTCCGACTCCGCTTGCTCAATTTGTGGACACTTGTGCGTAAAAGTCTTCTTTCTTTCCAAGGCTCTAACTCCGCCAAAAGTAACAAAATTGCCTCCAAACGTTTCAGACAAGTAAAGAGGGTAGTAAACAACTTCTAGCATGAAATCAACTGATGTACATGAATATATTAGTTCTCTACATCGCTATTCGCTCCGATATTTACAATCGCCTTAAAAAATCATATCCCAAATTAAAGACTTTATAACTTGAGATTTGCGAAATGAAATTCCTCGAAGCTCGGTGAAAACTTAGTTCGTACTTCCAAGATTAATTTCCAAAGTTGACTTAATATTCTATAGTAAACGTTTTGAGAAATAACCAAAAGTCTGATATACGGGATTTCCCCATAATATGCATAAATTAACGCCGATTGCAGGGACACACCTAGCACTGAAACTTCAATCCTTTAGCTGCTATGTCTTAAGGTGGCTGGACCCTATTTCGCCAGTGCGCGGGTAGTCGAATTGAAGCGGCTATTAATTGCGTTACAGAATTAAGTTGACCAAACTTTTTACACACACCTACTACAAATGGACCAAATTTTATAATGATGCTAGTTTGGTTGAAATCGGAGCTTTTTTAACATCGAAATTGTTATACACTTGATTTGAAATTTTGGCAATTTTCTCAAAATCCTGACCTCGACGAGCAAAACGATTTATGGGACTTTGTAAATCAAATGTTTGTCTATAATGTGAGAGCGTTTTAAGAAATTCTGTTAAGCCGATTTTGAGTAAAAACGGAGCAATTATTTTACTTTGAAGAAATTTAAAACCGCGGGTGCTCTACTAAATTAATTTTATAACCATAATTTCCCAATAAAAACTAGCAATATTTTTGGTTCCAAATAATACCAAGGCATGGTTCTTTATTTTGTGAATATGTCATCGTTTTTGCAGTTTTTGATTGCCGTTGAGACGACTGTACGTAAAGCACTAAATTGCCGCGTTTAACTCGGAATTTCGACATACACGTTAATAATACTGGTTCTTGAAAACTAGTAGATGAATTTTTTTTTATTTCTCGATATTGAATATTCAATCCTTTACCAGTAAGGTGTGTAAATTACAAAGGCATTGAAGTTTTTTAAGACCATTAAATAATTTTTTAAACATTGCCATATGTGCATCTCTATTCTCCGAGTTGTTGCCGGTGTTTGATTATGCATGCCTGCATGCGTGTCGCTTTGGCGCCTCGTGCAAAAAATGCAAATATACATGGAAAGTCACGCCAGTGATATCCAGAGTAACGCTGTACGTAGCAGTTCCTTACTACAGTTTCTAGAACTATGGTATTTCCTTGTACAAAAAGAAAACGGAGAAGTGAAATATTGCAGGAAAACACATTAAAGGCTAAAAAGGCGAAGAAAAGTAGTTCACCAGTCCAGGTAACTTGGAAGACTTCCATGTATTTGCATTTTTTGCACGAGGTGCCAAAGCGACACGCATGCAGGCATGCATAATCAAACACCGGCAACAACTCGGAGAATAGAGATGCACATATGGCAATGTTTAAAAAATTATTTAATGGTCTTAAAAAACTTCAATGCCTTTGTAATTTACACATCTTACTGGTAAAGGATTGAATATTCAATATCGAGAAATAAAAAAAAATTCATCTACTAGTTTTCAAGAACCAGTATTATTAACGTGGATGTCGAAATTCCGAGATAAACGCAGGAATTTAGTGCTTTACGTACAGTCGTCTCAACGGCGATCAAAAATAGCAAATACGATGACATATTCACAAAATAAAGAACCATGCCTTGGTATTATTTGGAACCAAAAATATTGCTAGTTTTTATTGGGAAATTATGGTTATAAAATTAATTTAGTAGAGCACCCGCGGTTTTAAATTTCTTCAAAGTAAAATAATTGCTCCGTTTTTACTCAAAATCGGCTTAATAGAATTTCTTAAAACGCTCTCACATTATAGACAAACATTTGATTTACAAAGTCTCATAAATCGTTTTGCTCGTCGAGGTCAGGATTTTGAGAAAATTGGCAAAATTTCAAATCAAGTGTATAACAATTTCGATGTTAAAAAAGCTCCGATTTCAACCAAACTAGCATCATTATAAAATTTGGTCCATTTGTAGTAGGTGTGCGTAAAAAGTTTGGTCAACTTAATTCTGTAACGCAGTTAATAGCCGCTTCAATTCGACTACCCGCGCACTGGCGAAATAGGGTCCAGCCACCTTAAAACATCTTAAAGAATCGACTACAGGAAAGTGGTTTTTAAACCGTTTATTTGTTATCGGTTGGCTACCAAAAAAAACTGTTTCCAGACACCTTTTAAAAGTCTTTAATGGTTGACACTTAATCGGTACGCTGTGTGTTCGTACAAGCTCATTTTCTTTTACAAATGTAGTGTTGTTCGCTGTGTGTATATTTTCTCAAAGCCCCCCCCCCCCCCCCCCCCAAAAAAAAAAAAAAAAAATCACACCTCCAGAACGCTTAGTTTGATTGTATTGTCCCGAAATCGTACCAGGATTAGAACGCTGTTAGAATTACCCAGAAGCTCATTTGTTTGTTGACTTTTAATTTGAACTGTGTTTCGTACTTTAAATTTCCCCAGTTACCACCCAAAGAGTCCAACAACAGTTTGTAAGTCAAAACCTGAACTGACTACGCTTAATCGGTACGCTGTGTGTTCGTACAAGCCTATTCCTTTTTACCAAATTAAATGTAGTGTTGCACGCTGTGTACATGTGTTCGTGCTAGGAGATATATTTCTCAAAGCCCCTAAGAGAACCACACCAAATAACGTCCAGTTGATTGTATTGTCCCAAAATTGAATCAGCTAGAACGCTGTTAGAATAACCCCAAAATCTCATTTGTTTGTTGACTTTTAATTTGCACACTGTGTGTCGTGCTTAAATTCCCTCAGTTACCATCCAAAGAGTCAAACAACATTTTGTCATACCAAAAGTTCTTTCCTCGCTTCCCAAAACTCGTCAAACTGAATTTGCAAGTTCTTTTTTAAATGTACTTAATTTCCAAGTTCTGTATCCGTGCCTAAAGTTTTTTTCCTTTAAATGGTCTAGAAGAGAGTTTCACTAAAAATACTTTAACTTTGGTTTTATTTTCTTAAAGTTCACATCGTTCTATAACTTTAATTATTTCCTTCTTTTGTCAAAATTTCCTTTCGTCTCTTTTCGCATAAATTATCCTTTTGTACTTAATTAAGTTTGTATTCCCTTGGAGATTCCTCCCCCTTTGTCCACTTGCTTTGCTCAAATCCTTTTGTTTCGTCGCTCTTTTAGCCTTTAGGCCAGCATCCAGCCCAGCCATTAGCGCCTCAGCTTCCAGCGTTACAGCCAGATAATCAACAGGCTCACTTACCTCCCCAACATGGTCCAGCCCAACAACCAGCCCAGCAAATCCCTCCCCAGGAAGGTCCAGCTCAACAACCGGTCCAACAAGTACCTCCCCAACAAGGTCCAGCCCAACAAGGTCCAGCCCAACAACCAATCCAACAAGGACCGGCCCAACAGCTAGCAGCCCCCGGCCCTTAGTTTGGACGAACGTTTAAAAGTTCTAGAAGAAAAGTATAAGCTCGACTCTGTCGCCTCATCACTGGATAGACTCCATAGAACCCTGGACAAAACTCGCTTCGATCCAGACGACGCCATATCTGATCTTGAAACCCTTGTCAAGTCAGCGAAAAGAAACTCCCATGCAAAAGCAAGAGAGTACAAATGTATCCTTGACGAAATCTCCAAAAACTCAAAGACTCTGTCCAAGGAAGCTCTCAAAGACCTTTTTGTTGCTCTAATTGGAGACCCTGTAAAGAGTTAGGTACTCAAAAAGGCCAACAAAGCCCTGAAAGGTCTCCATAACTCCCCAAAGCAGAACGTATCCGCCTCTGGGAATACTCCCTGGCAATATCGTCAACCTGCGGCGAGCCCATACAGGCGCCTACCCGACCCAGCGTACCCCCACTCATGGCTTCCCGTCCTCGTCTCTGCTACTTCTGTAATGCTACGAATCATCTGATCAAGCAATGTCCCCTGTTCAAGAATAAGGAACAACAGAGAAAGAATTAAAGCTGGAAACACATCCGATTTCTGCCCTTACTGATCAAACTCGTTTATGAGATTCAACTCCATTTCCAATTTACCCTTTATTGAATTGTAATCAATTTAACATTTGGCATTCATTCAGCGTCCTTTTTTACTGAGTCTTTTTGTTTTTGTTTTTGTTTTTGTTTTCCTTTTCGCAACTCATTCCCGAGGGGGGAGACGTCAACCTGAAAAAGGAGTAAAATTCTCCCCCCAGTTTATCTGGGTCAGGCTGTCCTCCCTTCCCTCTCCTGGGGTCTATGTCTCATGCCGTTTTTTGCTTTCAAATTTAGTTTGTTTATTTATTTTTCTTCTCAGACCCGTCCCGCCATCGCGTCAAATGATATATAGATCTCTTTGAATTGGACAAGCTTAGTAACACCGTTCGCGTCCAATGGGTGGACTTTGAAGGCAATCTCCCAGGAGAACTCGGAAGGGACGACAGCCCGACCTTTTGACCTGGATTTGGTTGTTAATATCTCAAACAGCTCTGTGAGCCCAAAATTTAAGGGATCTACTTTTTCCTTTTTCGTGTAAGGCGAAACCCTAACCCAGATATTTGCCCAGTAAAAGGTATCGACGACTACTATAACTTTTCTAAAAGAATTAATATCAACCTCAGCGATGGCTTCCTCTTTCGCCCAACAACACCTCAATTCAAGGAGGAATCGCTAATAAAGCTCTCTCGTCGTCAGCGGCAGAATCCCGGCTTCACTTTTACCTCAAAGAATCTGGTTTGTACAAGGGGAATGAGACTCCGCTACATGGTTTCCGGGCTGGTTGTGCTATCACCCTTGCCCTCACAGGAAGTGAGTTACAAGACATCATATCACACGTTGGTTGGCGCAGCTCAAGTACCGCTGCATACTATATCCAACTAGCCAGAATAATGTCGGCGTCGTCACCCTCCTCTCTTCTCTCGGGAGTCTCACCCAATGTTGGCCAAGTAGGAACTGCTTACGACAATTTAAATATGTTAAGAGGTTTTAGCCCAGCTTTCCCTTAGCTTAATGTCCTCCTTTAACTTGAAGAATGGGAGGAACGTGCTAATAAAATTTCTCGTTCTATGATACCATGTGTTCTTGCAGTTGTTCATATTCAACCCTACGCATATCCGGTCAGAGGATGTGACACCTATTTTTTTCCCGGTTCCATATCTCATTGGTTATCCGTGTGTATTGTAGGTACTTAGAATATAGTACTAATCTAAATGTTTTTCGAAAAGCAAGTAAGTTTGATTTTTCCAAACATCGCAAAACTGCTTTGTTTTTACGATGGTTTAACCAACAAACATGCGCAGAATGAGGTGCGCGCGAACAATAGTATGCATCGTCCCAATCTCGTACCCAGAGCCTGCGTTCCTCTTGGTCAGCGACCGAGAAACGAGGGTAGGTCCTTCATATATGGTACATTGTAATGGGTCATATTGTATATCACATAATAATAATAGTATTTCCTTATATATAGGACCCATTATAATGTACCATATATGAAGGACCTACGGAAACGAGAGGCTCTGGCCAATACAGTTATTTGGAGCACTCTGATTGGTTGACAGAACAATAGAAGGAGCGTTTGAATTTTGCATTCTTCGCATATTTTGAGAATCGATATTTCCCGGAATTATCCTAAATTATTACTTCCAGATCGATTTTCGATAAGTACAATTGTTCAGAGTAGCCTAAACCATTGTCAGAATATAAAAAGATTGTCAGACTACTTCATATCGAGAGGATATGAGCAAGCGACAAGATTTAGTGCAGTTTTGATAGGAGATTTGTGGCCTGCTGGTCGTTGAAGGTGGTGCTTCGAAGAGGGCCGTTGGACTATCGATTCAAATTCACTTGACAGACTTCAAAACGTGAAATAAATCACACAAATGACTCACACAAATATCATTCTTTACCTCTGAGTATATTTCTAAATACGGTACACAAAAATAAGCTCTCGATCAGCAATTTTTTGTAACAGATAGAGCTTGACATGCGTACGCGTAGTTGAGCCTAGTCCGTAAATAGCGGACTAAAAATTTGTATTGGCCAGAGCCTCTCGTTTCTCGGTCGCTGACCAAGAGAAACGCAGGGTCTGGGTACGAGATTGGCATCGTCCTTAAAGAACAATAATATGATCGTGAGGAGGCTAGGCACTAGTAAGCCAGCAATTGAGAACATAGGAACTCTATTTTTAATGTAGAAACAGTATTTTATTCACCAAATTCTGACAAAAAAAACTTTATCAAACAATGTCCAACACTCCATCAAGTAGGTACAAAATCGAATCTTTTTAATTAAGTGAGTTTTATTGATCGAAAAGCGTTAAGAAAATGGGTGATATTCGGAGTTCATTTCCGTAGAATTTTCTTTTTTGTGCTTTTTTAACTCTCATTGAAACTATATGGTGACCCCGGTTTTTTTCTTCAATCTCACATTGATGTTTATTGACCTAATTAATTGTCTTCCACTTTTTGACAACTGTACACGCTTAGGGGCGTGCGATTGCTTGAAATTTGCTTTTAGAACACACTTATAATCATATTTGCGACTTACAGATAGATTTATACATTTAAAACTGCTAGATAAGCCTTAGATTTATCTTTTCAGACGTTCTCAGCCCTTTTACACAGAAAAATATCGTGTTCCAAAATTGATTACGTACTTTTTGAGCAAAATCACTTCTAATCATAATTGCAAATACCTACCTCTACATTTTATACCTCGATTAGCAACACGGTGACCCCCACTATTTTCCTCGTTTTTTTTAACTAAAAATTCACTGATTCAATCTAAGGTTCCCGGACTATCTTTAGTGAATACTAACTGACAATAACAATACTTGTGATTTCAGAACTAATAATAAGACCGAATAAATGGTGTTGATGAATATTCTAGATATAGCTACTTTATAAGTAGTCTGTATATGTAATTTTACCTTCTATCGAGTTTTAGTAAATACATTACCAAAGCATTACCTTTTCCAGAAATCGTCTAGTGCACCAAGATCGCTTACACGTAGCTGAACCTCTAGTGATCCATTGCGTGTTTCTTTTTCGCTAGTTTCCACCGTACGGGAAACATTATCTTTAACGGTATTTATTTCCTTATAAGGCAGCAATTCCTCTAAGAAGCACCGTGCATGCAGATATTCGTCTTCAGACACTGTAACTGTAAGGTCAGCCTTTTCACCCTGTATAATCATTTCTTCAGTAACCAGAAGTTTTTCAAGGTCATTTCTCATCTCGCCAGTCTGGTACCTTAAAAAAAATCATAACGGTCAATCATCCCATCATCACTAGCAAGTCAGCGATGGAGAGCGTAGAAACTCTAGCAGTAATGAAAAAAAAAAACACCATAACATTATATTTACCAAATTACGGTTGACAAAAACTTTACCAAACAATGTCGTACACTGCGTGAAGTACGAAAAATATCGACCGAAAAGGGACAACCGCGTTAAGATGGGTGATATTCGGTGTACTTTTTCATAGAATTTTCTCTTCTTAACTCCAAGGACATACTTATCACTTTTTTCGTTCAAGAAATATATAATTAAGACATTTAATTTTTCAGTTTAAGAAATAGCAAAAACATATATATTTGTTGAAAAGATTAAGGCTTTTAATTTCCACTTTTTGACAACTGTATACATTTAGGGAGTCGTGTAAGAGTGATCAGTGATTTCAACATTCAGTACTGATTCTTAGTAAATAAATAACCAAAGCATTACCTTTTCCAGAAATCGTCTAGTGCATAAAGGTCGTTTAATCGCAGCTGAACCTCTAATGATCCATCGCGCGATTCTTCTTCGCTAGTTCCAACCTTATGTGAATTAATATTATCATCGGTTTCTTTTTCCTTATAAGGCAGCAATTCCTCTAAGAAGCACTGTGCATGCAGATATTCGTCTTCAGACACTGTAACTGTAAGCTCAGCTATTTCACCCAGCATATTAATTTCTTCAGTAACCAAAAGTTTTCCAAGGTCATTTCTCATCTCGCCAGACTGATACCTTAAAAAATCATAACTGTCATTCATCCTATCAATCTCTTTGGTTGTTTGTTTATTCTTTCGTCTTTGCTGGTTTGCGGGTTTAATTATCTACCCATTCACTCACTCACACACTCACTCATTTTTTAACGCTCCGCCTTTGTTTCTGAATGACTGACAGTAATTCATATTTTGGAACTTCCCGATACAGAACAACTTAATAATGTTCCAGTATAGCATTCGACACTCGGACCTTCATTTGTGGTATTTTTTCATACATAAATAAAAAATTATAAAGCTTTCAATTACAAATTTTGCGCTCTTGGTCAATTTGTCCACTGACACACAGTGATTTAATTGGATTTAGCATTCATTTAGCTGCGGAGCAACTGTTCCTGCTTCAGTTCTTGTGTGAATCATCGGCTAAGGTAGTTCCGGACTCTTGCTGCTGCGCATCTACCGCGCGCATTCGAACGCGGGAACTTTTATTAAAGAACAATAGTTTTATCGTGAGGAGGCTGGGCACTAGTAAGAACGTATGAACTCTATTTTTAAAGTTGAAAACAGCATTTTATTCACCAAATTCTAGCAAAAAAAACTTTATCAAATAATGTCGAACACTCCGTCATGTAGGTATAAAATCCTATTCGGTATTCGTTAATTTCCATAGAGTTTTCTTTAGTGCTTTTTTAACTCTCGAAATTATATGGTGACTCCCATTTTTTTTTTTCTTCCTTTTCTTCAATCCTATACACTTATGACTTTTTTCGGTTAAAGAAAAATAATTCCATGTTCACTGACTGAATTGTCATACATTTTCTACTTTTTGACAGCTGTACGTACACATTTAGGGGACTTACAGATAGATTTATATATTTAAAACTGCAAGATATGCCTTAGATATATCTTTTAAGACGTTCTCAGCCTTTTCATACAGAGAAAAATATTCGCGTTCACAAATTGATACGTGCGTACTCTTTGAGCAAAATCACCGCAATTCGTTGCATGTAAATACCTACTTCTACCACATCTTATAGCTCGATTATCAACACGGTGATCCCCACTTTTGTCTTGGGTGTTTTAACTAAAAATTCACTGATTGAATACTAACTGACAATAACAATACTTGTGATATTAGAATTGATAATAAGGCCGAATGATGATGGTGATGATTAATATTCTATAGCTACTCTATGAGTAGTCGCTGATTTGAACTTGTTAACGATTTTTATTAAACCGGCATTACCAAATTCAAAGCATCAATTACCTTTTCCACAAATCGTCTAGTGCACCAAGATCGTTTACTCGCAGCTGAATCTTTATCGATCCGTCGTGACTTTCTTCTTCGCTAGTTTCCACCGTACATGTATCTATTTCCTTATAAGGCAGCAATTCCTCTAAGAAGCACCGTGAATGTAGATAATCGTCTTCAGACACTGTAACTGTAACTGTAAGGTCGGCTTTTTTATCCAGCATATTAATTTCTTCAGTTACCAAAAGTTTTTCAAGGTCATTTCTCATCTCGCCAGACTGGTACCTTAAAAAATCATAACTATCATTCATCCTATCAACTATAACGATCAATCATTCTATCATCACTAGCGAGTCAGTGATTGAGAACGTAGAAATCTAGCATTAATGGAGAAACATGACATTTTATTTACCAAATTATGGGGGGACAAAAACTTTATCAAACAATGGTGTACACTGCGTGAAGTAGGTGCAAAACCTCGAACTTATAAATTCAGTGAGCCTGATCGATCGAAAAGGAACAACGTTAAAATGGGTCATTTTCGGTGTTCGTTTTCGTCGAGTTTTCTAATGGCCAGGAATTACGGGCATCGTTTTTCACTTAATTAAGAAATACATATGTATAGGAAATAATATGGTTACGAGTGCAATTTAGAATAAATTTGCACGAGTGAGTTTTCAAAGAGTTCAAAATTGCACGAGCCCGTAGGGCGAGTGCAATTTGTGCTCTTTGAAAACTCACGAGTCAAATTTATTCTAAATTGCACGAGTAGACCATGTTATTTCCTTTTAATAATATACATGCAAAAATTCAAGCAAAACTTTCAGGTTTTCTGTAGCTTTTCAGTTGAAAAATCAGGTTAGCGCGCGCCCAGTGTTCGAAAGTGACCTGACGATGTCGTCACCAAGCGCGCGCACAAGGAAAAAATTCAAAAACTTTTCACCCGAAACTTGGGCACTTTTTGACATTTTTCTTGCATATTTACGACAATTTTGGAAACAAATCCCGCTAAAAGTGTTTTATAAATTGTTTCTTTGATGAATAAAAAGAAGAATTTGACGTTTTAGTGCATTTTGACTGTTTTCTGCCAAAAGAAATTTGCACTAAATTTCCTTTTTTTTTTGGCACTAAATTTCCTTTTTTCTGCACTAAATTTCCTCGAAACAGCACTGCTCTTAGCCAATCAGCATCGAGAAATTTTTGTATGTATATTATTAATGAATAAACTTTGACACTTCAATAAACGCATAAAGATTTTGCCTATTTGCTTCAAATTTAATATTGGTCGAATGTATAACCACCATATTTTGTGAATCCAACTACGCAAATAACGTTCACGTTTTCGATTTAGAGATATGACGCTTTTAATATGTGTATTTTCGCAGTTTGGCAATAAAAAACGCAAAAGGAACAAATTTAAAAGCAAAAAGGAAAGGTTTGTCATAGAGGACCACCTGATAAATTTGTTTTAGAGGAAAGATGTTGATGTCTACTGTGCAAATCTATTTGGCCGGGCAATTTTGGTTGTGATAACTGGTCAAAGATGATCAGAAAATGTATGGGGAAGTTTTTGTGATTATTCTTTGTATGAAAATTATCAAAAAGGAAGGGTAAGATTTTAAGTTTTGAATATAATTTGTATTCTGATAGCTCTGAGAGATGTAGGACTTAATAGATTAATTTGGGCTTTTGTAAGAATTTAAGTTTCTGAAACTATACCCGCGAATATATCTTTTCCTCAGGCTATTTCTTTGCAAAAAACGCCATTTTGTTTTTCTCGTGACGAAATCCGCTGATCTATTGCGCCCGCGATATGACCGGAATTCCTGGCGATGTCTTTTGTGCTTCTTTAAGTCCTGAAATTATTATACGCGGTGATTCCCGTTTTTTTCCTTTCTTTTTTTAATTCTTTTATTCAAGGACATACTTGTCTCTTTTTCAGTTTAAGAAATTACTAAGACATTTCACTTTTTCAGTTTACAACCGTTATCGTTGAAGTGCGACCTGTAAAGTTCAAAGTCTCTTTTGAAAACAAGCATTGAGACTGCATTGAGACGGACGTCAATCAAATTACGCCAGAGAGACAATTGACAATTGTACTCTCAAATAAGAAAAAAACTGACTCGTATTTATTGTAAAAGCTTTACTCTCATTTAGAAAGCTTACTACCGTTATCGTTGAAGTGCGACCCATGAAGTTCAAAGTCTAGTTTGAAAAATCATTCAATCAAAACAAACAGCAATTTTGACAATAAAACCAAGAAAATATCTTGTACTTACGAAGGAAAATACAAAATTTAAGCTTTCTAAATGAAAGTAAAGCTTTTTCAATAAATACGAGTCAGATTTTTTCTTATTTGAGAGTAAAATTGTCAATTGTCTCTCTGGCGTAATTTGATTGACGTCCGTCTCAATGCAGTCTCAATGCTTGTTTTCAAAAGAGACTTTGAACTTTACAGGTCGCACTTCAACGATAACGGTTGTAAGAAAACACAAAAACATGTTTATTGAATAGATTCAGTCTTTCAATTTCCACTTTTTGACAACTGTATACATTTAGGGGCGTGTATTAGTGAATGGTTATTTCAACATTTAGTATTGACTTCTTGTAAATAAATAACCGAAGCATTACCTTTTCCACAAATCGTCTAGTGCACAAAGATCGCTTACTCGCAGCTGAACCTCCATTGATCCATCGCGCGATTCTTCTTCGCTAGTTCCAACCGTATGTGAAACATCATCATCGATATCTGTTTCCGTATAAGGCAGCAATTCCTCTAAGAAGCACCGTGCATGCAGATATTCGTCTTCAGACACTGTAACTGTAAGGTCAGCTTTTTCACCCACAAGTTTATTTATTTCTTCAGTAACAAGAACCTTTTCCAAATCGTTCTTTACCTCACAAGCTTGGTACCTAAAAAAGAGCAAGAGGAAGAAGATGACGAAAACCATTAAAATAGAAATTGAATTCAAAGACTTAAACACAATTATATCCTGTAAAAATGGCTAATATGTCGTCAATTCTCAATTTAGGATTTTGGTGAGCCCGGTCGATACTCCCGCAGCTCTCCGCAACACTCACAGAAACGGTTTTTAAATTAGCTGTTAATTGATAACTAAATTTCTATTTTTTTAACTTATACCTGATATTGCCGAAATAACTGCTAACTGAGATTTGCATTTCTCAAAAAAAGGAATCATATAAATTAAACGCTGGTTTAAGAACAAATTTTACCTTATTCCAAGTCCTAATCCTGCGTTTCGGCGCTGGAGGATGGAGATTGAGAACGAACAACTGTTTGCCTATAGACATCCCCTCCCTTCTGTATATGATTATCTAAACGGAGTATTACCTCTTCCAAAAATCCTCAAGTGCAGCAAGATCCATTACGCGTAACTGTATTTGTATTGATCCCTCGCGTACATCCTCTGCGTGTATTCCTTCAGTACGAAGAACACCATCTTGGATCGCAGTCAAAAGTAATCTAGGATCTCCTCTATAATTCTCCAGTACACGACTATAACTCCAGATTTCTCCATTTCTGCTGGACACGTGTATTGTGATCACTAAAATGGACAACAATCAATAATGAATGCAAAATGTAAATCTATAACACCGTATATTATTATTATTTGCAGTAAATACATCCATATGCAAACTACTTAAACAGTACTGTAGGGCATGGTATACGTAACCTACATGCTGTGGGAAAAATTGTATACCTATGTACTAAAGATACTAGTCCTAAGCCAATGTTATATATATCACTATGATCTAATTTTCAATAAAGTTAGAGGTGTGTAATAACTAGAGTTTTCCACTTCATCAGAACGTTGCCACTTCAAAAAGATAAAGGAAACCGATATTAATCTTAAAATGTATCGATGTAGATAATTACTATGCTAGACTTAGAGAGGTGTATCACCTATACGTCAAAGGAAGCCCTAATTAAACTTATAAGATCATTGCCAATTCAAAGGAAAGGAAATCGATATTAATCCTAATATGTGTCTATATATATTCTGATGTTAATCCTAATATGTGTTTAAAAATAGGTTATTCTAAATACTAATAGTTAATAACTAATTAATTGAAAAGTGACGAAAAATAAATTACATATTAAAAAATATACAGTCTTTATCAGCTAATGTTTATCTTTCAACAGTCTGAATCCTTGAGATTCTTGCGATATGGTGTCCCTTTTACAATGTCTGAATCTTGAAAGTTCTTGCAATGTTCAAACTGCTAGAGATGATTGACTTCTGCATGCGAAATAATACATCCTTTGTTCTCTTAACTCCAAGTAACTCTTTCACAGTGTCAAACAGTTCTCCTGAATATCCTTTTTGACGTCGATAATGATGCATTGTTTGACTTCATAATCAGGGTATCTCTTCTTTAACTCCCATCTCAACGGTGCATATTTCGATGATTTTTCTGCTTGCTTCTCCTGTTAATTTTCCAGCCACGGACAACTCATTTCTAAGAGAATGACTCGTTTTTCCTTCTTATCCACGATGCGTGCGTCGATACGGTTGGACCTTACCTCAGTATTTTCCGCAAAGAGTGGGATATCCCATAGTGCTAGGGCTCTGTCATTCTGGTATTCTGGCTTAGGTTTTACAGGCGAATACCAAGGCGGAATGGTTTCTATCAGGTCCAGATCTTTAAGCAATTCGAAAAATAGAATCTTTAGGGCTGCGTTGTGTCTTACAAGGTACTTACTTTGAGCTAGGGTGCTGCATGCGGAAAGAACGTGCTGTACGCTCTCAGCTGCTTTACCACACATGCGGCATTTAACATCTGGATCTGAATTTGTCTTTGTCTTGTTATGATGATATAATCTCGTAGGAAGCAACTGTTGATATAGCTCATATACACCTGCTATGGTGTGTGATGGTGCTGATTTCCATTCATGTAGCCAACTAAAGCAATCCTTGATCTCTTCATCTTTCCATCTGGCTTGAAGGAATTTCGCCTGCCATTTTTGGTCTTTGAGTTCTTTGATTCTTTTGCACTGTTCTGCTTTCCGCATCCACGCTCCAATCTTGTCAGCTTGTATCTCCTCGTTTGTTTCAGTGTAACCAACTGGGTTGGGGTACTGAAGTTTAAGATTAATTCCCAATTCCGCAGCATACCTGTCAGCATCCTTTATTAGGGAGCGCCTCCCCATCCGGAGAGATTTCTCTTCAAATTCTCGAACCAGTTTCATCGTAGGGTCTTCGTTGGTGTACACTTTAGTGGCGGTCTTGACTTTTGTCATCTTGTACTCAGATTCTATGGATTTCAGTCCCCTTCCCCCCAGCTTTCTTGGTAGGTATAGAAGCTCATTCGATCCTAACGGATGTATACCCCCATTTTCCTTGATGATCTTGCGACTTTCTCTGTCAATTCTTTGTAGCTCAGACAAAGGCCACGTCTGCGTCCACATTGGGTAGGTGAGAGCTGGTAGTGCATATTGGTTGGAAGCAATAACTTTATTAAAATCTGATAATGGACTCGACCATATGACCGAGAGTCTCTGTAGATATACCTTGCGATAAGTCACTTTCCATATCTTAAACATAAGCTGTCTCAACTTAACAGAAAAAAGGACAAATATTCCCTCGTTTGAAGACGTCGAGCTAACCCAAAATAGATTAGCAGTTTGCAGGGTATAAACACACCTTTCAGAATGTGCAACGACGCTTCAAGACTTGGCTTGCTTTCGAAATAGAATGATTCTCTAGCGCGAGCGTTAGAGCACGTCCATCCTACTTGCCGCCATGATGATGAATCTGTTTATCATTATTATTATTTCTACATCTCTCAGTCAACAAGACTGGCATGTGTGCAGAGGTCAAAACCGTTTGCCAACATGTCATACTGGTAAATGGTAAATGGTATCTATCAGATTATCAGCAACTTTGAAGATTCTCAGGCATTTGATTATCCAGGAATGTGGGACCATGTCATAAGCTTTTCTGTAGTCAATCCATCCCATCGCTAATCCAGTTTGTCGTCTCTTGCAATTCTTGATAATCATTTTATCTATTAGGAGCTGGTATTTAGTTCCCCTTGATCTTTTTCTACACCCTTTTTGGGCATCAGGTAAGAGACGTTGTTGTTCCAAATGCTGATACATTTCTTGTGAAGGTATTCCTGTTATTACTTTCCACATGAGTGGAAGGCAAGTGATGGGCCTAACATTGCTGACATTTGCACCTTTCCCCTTGTCTTTCATTAAAAGTGTTGTTGATCCTGTAACGAGCCACCTAGACTACTGGGTATCTCCTGATTCTGAAGAAGTGTGTTTTTGAACAGCAACGCTAAGGTTTGTCGTATTGACGTAAAGTGCTTCAACCAATACCCCTGAAGTCCGTCTGGGCCAGGTGCCTTCCAGTTTGGTATGTCCTTAAGTTGTTTTGCAACCATGTCTACATCAATCACAATTTCATGCTGTTTTATACAACCCCTTCTAGTTCCTTTTCTACTTCTTCTAACCACTCTGCTGTCTCATTATGTGGTACCTCCTTACCCCAAATATCAGTCCAGAATTCCCTCGCTTCTTCTGCATTAGGTGTAACATTACTCATTCTTTCAATACCCTCAGTCTTTTCAAACAATCTCCTTTGGTTGTTTTAAAACAATCTATTTTGGTTAAATTGATCAACTCTACTCTCATATCGCTTTATTTTGGCTGACTTTGCAGTCACTCTTTGTTTTAATTCTTCGATTACTGCACTTATCCCCTTCTTCTTTATGTTATATTTCCTCTCCAATGACTCTTGGAGCTCGTTCTGTTTAACTTTCTTTGCCTTCATGTACTCAAGCCTACTTATATCCTTTCTAATGTCTTTTATTTGACCTTTCAATCTACGTTTCCACCACGGTTCTCTTTGTTTCTCTTTCCCAGTTTTCCTCTTAAACCCTATCAAAATTGCAGCTACATTTGCAGCTGCCTTAAGAAGCTCATTTAACTCTTGCAGACTTTCAGGTTGAAAGAATTGTAGTACCTGGTTTACTCTCACTAGCAGTACATTCTCGTACTTTAATTCTGTCTATGCCTCTAAGGTTTGGCGGTTTGTGGGTTTGTGGGGTTCATCCACTTCTAATTCAGCCAATAGCAATTGTGCAGTTTTAATAATTTTCTCGTCTTGTTGCTTTTCTCGCATTTATCAATGATTGTGTTGTAATTCGGTCTTCTTTGTGCTTGTACATCACCATCTCTTTCATCATCACCTTCGACCTTATTTTGATCTTCATATTCATGTACTGGTCTTGCTTCTTGATCTTCATCCTTTCTTATGTCTCTCTTTATCTCTTCAATCTCTAGATCTGATAGCCACCCATTATTTTTAATTGCCAAAACTTGGCCGGCTAATTTCTGCTCATTTAGCTGGAATACTCCAATGTCATTCCAGATATTCAACATACGCTTCCTGGATCCTCTCTTATTTGGATCACTTATTTGGTAGCATTTCATTGCCAACTTATTCAATTCTTTTGTCCAGGTTGTTCTTGTTCTACTAGCAGTAGCAGGATGACGACCGGGTCTGTGCTGCTCCCCCACAGAACACCTGTCGGGCGAGAGACTTTAACTCCTAGTTCCAACCTCATTCACGCCGTTATCTAAATTTCCATTTAAGCTACTCATTTCATCACAAATGTGAGAGTGGCTATGCAAGGCAGGAGCGCCACCCCCTGAGGTGCTTATAAACACTTATAAACACCCGCATACCTTATTATTATTATTATTATTGTAGAAGTTTCACAGTTATGCTCTTAAATACTGGCATGTTTCAACAGACACCAAGCCACTTCCCGTGCCCTAAGGTGCCCGGAATTAACTTTTCTTTTTTCACGTATCCAATACCTTCCTCAGAATCCTTGCCGAGCCTGACAGGCATGCTTTTTGTAAGAGATCCGCACTACTTAGCATTTCGATCTTCTCTAACCATTTTTGTGGTTACAGGCTTTGCTTGCAAAGCCGTAACCTCTATGTCATCGTGTGTGTAAGCGTGTGTGTAATTCGGGTTTGCCGAAGTTGACACGAAGTGATATATTCGGCAGGCATTCGGAATTGACTGGAGGTTTATACTTAGTCAGTTTTAGTCGATTTTAATGATTGAAATATAATTCACTCCAAGAAATATCGTCTTTTCATTATCCATTATTGCTCTTCTTATATAAATCTCTTCATCTACGTGAACTGTGTTGCACATTTTTGACATTTTTCGATAAATATGGCGTTTACGACGATCTCCCGAAAGAGACAGGAAACCCAATGCTAGTTGTTTGATTTTGTGATGTATTTTACTGAGAAGTATTTGCCATTTATAGTCAATAGTTGCGACTATTATATGAATATTTCTGCTAGAGTGAAAGGTTTTTCAAGTTTTTTTTGATAAACATTGGGTTTACGAAGACATTCTGAACGAACTGAGAGAACCTGTGGAAGCATGGGCATTTATACTGAGCTTGATTACACGGGTGAGTTTATACCGCTTTGAATGAAATAATCTTGTGCTATTTTGCCTACACAGCCAGATGTAGTTTTCAGCGATGTACACAAGCTCTTTTCGATTTATGATTTTGCAGATTTTCTGTAATGCCTGTTGAGAATTTCGGTGACCGTTTGTAGTTTGGATCACGGCGTTCGATCGTCGATCGCACTGACGATTGTTGGTTTTACGCTAGTTAGTGCAGCATTTTAAAATACAAAAGTTTCCTATATTTCTTTGCATTCCTGCCATTAATTTCACTGTTGATTAGGTTTGAAACCTCGACGTGTTTACTCTTAGGTTTAAGTCTGGGTGAGTGAACTGGGTTTTATTCAATTAAATATTTTTAATGTTCAAATTAAATTTACTTTTCTTGTGTGATTGGAGCCTCTGTGTGTTCTTGAGGATGTCTATATAATGTTTTGGAAACTTTTACTACCTCTTGATTGAGGCGTACTGACCTTGTTTTTGTTGTTTTGTTTTAAAATTTGAAATGTCACGCTGATGTCACGCAAGGTGTGCAGAATCCCATGAAAGCTTGAAATTTTGATTTTGTGACAAAGAACTTGCATGTGTGTGCTTTTGCTTTCATGTTTAATTTTCATGAACTGTATTTAATTACTTCAAATTAAATTTATTTGAATAATTTTGTAATCTTAGAGCAAACATAGTTAAACTGTGAAATATAATCAAAGTAATTAATACTAGTCTAACTAATTGTAAAAATTATTTGTTTTCCATATTTGGCTAGCCCGTACAATTTCACAGATTAAGTGCAATCACTCTACTTAATCTTTCATGGTTTTAGTCATTACATATATTTCTACAGTTTTGTTATCTTTTCTCTCGACTCGTTGTTTTTTATTATTTTACCTGTAACCACATGTCCTCTTAGAGGGCTTTTATTTATAATTTTTCGGGAGTGTCCCCAGTGCTCCAACTACCACAGGCACTATATCTACACACTCTACACACTTATTATTATTATTATTATTATTATTATTATTATTATTATTATTATTATTATTATTATTATTATATTTATATATAATATAAATACAAATAATAATATATTAATAATAATAATATAATATAATATAATATAATATAATATAATATAATATAATATAATATAATATAATATAATATAATATAATATAATATAATATAATATAATATAATATAATATAATATAATATAATATAATATAATATAATATAATATAATATAATATAATATAATATAATATAATATAATATCGTGTCAAACATTACCATTAGGTACTAATTCAATAGCACACACCTAATTTGCGAAAAAGCGGTTGCATCGGTGGTGAAATCTGAAAATGTGAGGAGACGTAGAGTGTTTGAGAGGCACGAGCTGTGAACTTATATTTTATCAAATTAAGTAAATTTACAGAAAACGACAACAGTTTTCAAAGACATGTTTCGGCATACTTATGCCATCTTAATGAATCAAATTACAATTTATACTATGAATAAATTATAAACAATATCAAATGACGTAATAAAAGTGGAACAAAAGAAAATTATGAAAGCAATTACAAAGTAAGGAAGTAAGTTTCAAATCAACAGTTGTCTTAGCAGAGTCTAAAATTTTAAAACAGGCAGACGAAAACATATTTTTACACATAGGATACTTTGAAAGATGTTTTAGGATGTGAGTTTTTATCGCTCACTGTGTGCTCCTTAATTCTAGTAGATAGATGGCGGCCAGTTTCGCCAATATAACGGGAATTACATCCCGCACAAGTAAACTGATAAACTACCAGAGATTTAAGAGCTTCAGGAGTTCGATCTTTAAGACTAAAAATGTTTTTAATTTTGTAGGATGTGAAGACTAATTTAATGTTAAGATCCGTACGACAAAAACGTTTTAATAAATGATGGAGTTTAGTTTCAGTAATCTTGGAAAAATAACTTATGTAAGGAAGTTTGAAATAACGCGTATCGTTGTTGTCGGCTGTACTATTAGAAACAGGGGAAAGACGAATTACCGTGTACTGTAAATACTTATTAAACGTTTTGTTAATAATAAGTGAAAGAGAAGAAATTAGTTAAAAGACCTGTGTATGTCTTTTTATGAAAAAGGGAAAAAATGCATTGATTTGTCGAGTTATGGAATAGTACATCCAGAAAAGAGAGCTTATTGTTGATTTGTTTCTCGAAAGTAAATTTGATATTTTTATGGCGAGAATGGCAATGAAGTCGAAAAATAACATGGCATTCATGTTCGTTCTTAAAAACGCAAAAAATATCGTCTATATAACGTCTTGTCACAAAACATCAGAATTCTTGTAACATTTTAAAGTGTATATCAAGGGAAAATTTTATTTTGAAAATCACTCATATGATTACTATGAAGTAGGATAGTTTTAGTTTTTTGGATGTGGATTTCTCTATCCAGAGAAATAGACATTTGGAATATCAAAATGCAAATGAGATGACGTAAATTCAGGACTAATTTATTATACAAAATTGCTGTTGTGAAATATACTGCTGTTTTTTCATTTGCAAATCATCTTTATAACTGAAATCTATGGTTTGGTACACTTTAAGGTTATCTTACTTCAGAGCACTTGTCATAAATTATAATTCGAAATTGTATCACATTCTGGAATTTACGTCATCTCATTTGCATAATGATATTTCAAATGTTATTTCTCTGAATAGAGAAGTCCACATCCAAAAAAACTAAAACCACCCTATTTCACATTACTTATTTCAAAATAAAGTTTTCCTTGATATACACTTTAAACTCTTCGTGAAAGCCAGAAAAGATTAGAAGATTGAATCTGAATGAGAAGCCCATTGCCCACCTCACTTGTGGATGCCTTTAAAAATGGTTTCAGCTGTTGCGAAAGAAAACAATTTTTATAAGATCCGGTTTTTTGATAGAAAATTAGGATTGTGTTTGAGGATAAGGCCAACAGCAATATTAATGGTTTCATGTAACGGAATATTAGTAAACAGACTTTCCACGTCAAAAGAAATAAGAAACTTGTTGTGAAGATCAAAACCTCCTAAGCTCTCAACCAAAGAAAACGAATCCTTAACAGTGTATATCCGCATGCAGTTTTTTTGCACAGTCCACATGTACAATAGTAGATAATGTGTTTATTATGCATCAGCGCTTTGGGCAGTCTATGTAAAATGTCTGGTATTTCAGCATTTTTCAGATTTTTCAGCTCTTTCAGCTTTCATCTGTTTCCGTTTCAGCGTTTTACCACGACCCGTACAAAGACCTATTTAGCTTAGTTGTTATATAAGGATTGTCGATATCTGTCACACTCGCACATTAATGTAGATTAATGTAAATCTGATTTCCTGTTGACATCAAGTTTGGAGTTAAAGCGAAACCCTAGTTGGTCTGTTTGGGTTATAGTGAAATAGGATGTGTTACACAGAAATAGCTCATAAATATTACAAAATTATATATTGTTCAATCTTCTTTCATAACATACGTATCTTTACCAAATACATTAATTACATAAATTATCCCATTGAAATAAACATAATTGCATACTTCTTCTTTTTCTATTAGCCTATATATTTTTGATTGCTTTTGTTCAATTACGAGCGATATATCGATTAATTCTGTCTAACTTTTAACCTGCCTCGATTAGCGTTATGCTTCTTGCAGGTTTAAAGAGTATTTGTAAAATATCTTTATGTAAATGAAAGTCAATAAATGTCAAAATATCAATAAATGATTTGGGTTTAAAACTATAAAATTGTATTTTGTACAACAAATTGTTATCGTCTAGGTATTTATACAACTGTTTATTGATAAGAAGTTATAAAATCAGTAACTCTTATATAACGAGCGCTCTGATTGCGCTGTGTTTGATGAGAATATCAAATACGCTCACGTCAATTTGTTTTTTCGCCGGTGTTTTCTTTTCATATTTTCGTCTATTTGCGTGTTAGTTATTTTATAAAAGAAATAAAAACGGTTTACCGTGTCCGATAGCCTGATCAAAACACTTGTGATGTTGGGAGAACACTCGATAGCTGTGAAACTCACTCGCCTATATACGGTTCGTTCATCAACTACGCTCTCTCGTGTTCTCCCAACATCACAAGTGTTTTGATCAGGCTATCAAACACGGGAAACCATTTTTTATTCCTTAATTGATAAATAAATATGCAAATAGAAAAACAACTAGTGATAAAAATAAGGCCGTCTAAAATATTGTCTATTAGTTTGCTTAAATTTCTGAGTACCCTGCAGAGTAAACTTTTTGGAATGTTTCGGAAGAGTCAATTTTCCCTTTACTGATCAATCGGACAGCTTCAAGATTAATTTCTGTAAAATTGGGCAACAATAGAAAGCAAAATACAATGTACAATGATAACAAAATAAACAATATCAATCAAGTTGTACACCCAATGAGGGAGGTACGAACGGGTCTGTGGTCCCATGCGAAAATTGTATATACATTTGCCAAGCCATATGTATCAAAAGACGGTAAGGATTTTGCTGTAAATTAATCAATAAACTAACCAATTAATTAATCAATTAATTGATTAGTCAGTCAAAGCAATCAATCAATCAAAACAATCAATCGATATTGAACTACTGATTTCGCAGTCCGAAAATTTCTGGGAGAGTCAATTTTCCCTTTACTGATCAATCGGACAGCTTCAAAATCAATTTCTGTAAAATTGAGAGCTATATTTTTGCGCTGTTAGATTCCAAACTGTGTCCTAAGCCCTGTTAAAAACGCTTTTTCCATGTATAAATGAGTTATTCTTTATCGATTTTATGGCAGTAATTCGAATTGAAAATGTCACTGATTAGTACTAAAGACTTTTTAAAATAAAATAAAATAAAATACCTGGGAATTCAGAATAGTAAGCCTTGATATCACTTTGAGTGATGGGACTAGTGAGGCTATTATCGATCCGTTCTTCCCATTCTTTGACGGTTGGTGCAATGTATTTTCCAACTATCCTCAACAAAGCTTTCTTGGTTTCCTCCCAGTAGGCATTGAACTCATCTTGCGAAAGTTCAGTGGACTTAATGTGGGCAAATGTTGTATTACGATAAAACTTTATTCTTGCAATATCTGCTTCCAAAGTCAGATTTGTAGGATCAGGGAGCTTATCCCATCCCGTGGAAGGCTCTGTAAGTTTACAAATATTCCTCAACAATTTGAAGAATATTGTTAAGTCAAAGTCCTCAGACTTGCCATAAGAAGAGCTTGAAGGGAATAACTTCTTCCATTCGATTGATGACAAAATTTTCTTGGCTTTTAACTGATTCAAAAGGCTTCTATTGATCTGTAAAACGTTTGCTAGGTTCGAAGGAGGGTGAATAGAATCAAATAATCCTCTGACGATTTTTGTTCCTGCATTAATCAGCAGATTTGTGAATCTAAAAAAGCGATCAGTCGATGGTTGAAAAGCTGTGGCAGGAGCTGCTGCCGTTGCCATGATGTTTACGGGTTGTACTGAGTTTTCCTCGTCTCTATTCTACATTTTTACACTTTTTGTCTTTGAAATTTCCTTCCATGTTCCTTCCATCAGACTAAGTAAACGAATCTTTACCATTACGTCATCTACAGGAAGGTCAGCTTAATCACGTGATTTAATAAACCAATCGAATCTTTAACAGGTTAGTTACCAAGTTTCCATTAATTTCATTACACGAATTGAACAACTCATCCGGTCCTAGACCGACTAGCTATAGAACTCTTGTTGCGCCATTCATTGGATTGGATTGGTGTTGCCATAATAACGTTGAACACAATTGGATGAAATAGATTTATCTTAAATACATCTCGATTTCGATGAGCTCTAGACAAGCAACTTTACTGAAAGGAGTTGGAGGGGAGGGGAGGATGAGGGGAAGGAGCTCAAAACCTTTTCCTTCTCCTACTAGCTACATATAATGTAACTTAATCTTTTTCATTAGACTGATTTTTACTTAAACAATACCTTAACAATAACCACTAAGCCTAAGCATAGTCTGTATTTAATGACGGATATTTTAGGATCGGTTCCAGTCCTCTCTCTATCAAATCAAATTTTTATGTATCTGCCAAGAAGGATATTTGCATAATATCCATAACATTTATGAAGCTCAATAAATTAAAACGTTTCTTTTAACTAAACTTTTGGGAGAGTGATCAATTTTTTTTCCTTTATGCAGCCATTACGCATTATTTAAGAGACTTTTATGTGATGTTAACGGAATTATTAATTTCATAAAGAATCCCATAGCTCACACGAAACTCGCGCGCTGATTGGCTATCAACTGTATGAATTCAGCGTGGAATTCAACACTAAAAAGCTGAATTCAACGATACACAGGTAACCCGCACGTCTATACTTTTTGCTAAATTAATTTGTCTGGAAAAACAACAACACTAGTTCAACTATTTCTACAAAACTCTTGAATTATCATGAGAAAACAAGCAAAGAAAAAGACGCAATAACTAATAGGAAAAGGACATTTTTACGCCTAGTACATAATATGAAAGCGAGCGTTTGAAGTCCGTCGATCGTGGTCTGGTGTTTTTCGACAACTTCGACATTACTTTTATCCCTTCAGTAGAAAAAAAATGATCACTTATTTCAAAACATAAAGAATAGCTTATAACCGGATGCAGTCATAGATGTTTTTGAAAACAAAACAACAGAAATACACAGTCCAATACTGATTTGTTTGAGCGATTTATTTTCAACTGAAGTTGTCAGAACGAATTATCCAAAAAACCAACGGTAAAAGGGCATTCAAAACATAACCAAAAAGCCCAGCAAGATAGAAAACTATTATCATGTCTGAATAGCAAGCAGTCGATAGTTAGGGGAACACAATTTTCGACTTTACTTAACTTACTTTTTCCGCAGTGTTAATGAAATGCTTCAGACCATTTTTCCCGACAAACAAGTGTTGTTTTGCCATTCATGAGATCGACATTCCTCCAGGACAATGTTTACATGGTTTCTAGTTCCAATTGCAGTCAAATAAAGTACATTTTCCAGTAGTTTGACAATAATTTTGTTTCTCAAATACTCGACACGAGGTTGAAGCAAAGTAAGTTTGCAAGTGAGACGATTTTCATTCACGACTACAGCTTCATTCTCATTCGCTGGCTATTTTTGTGTACTTGCTCTTGAATGGCTTGCCGTGCGCTTTGAAAAAATGGACAAAATCTTCTCTATTTATTTTTTCTGTGTCCGCTATGGGATTCAAGGAAAATTCATTTCCCGACTCGGGAATTCCACGTTGAATTTCACTCGTCAAAAAACGATATCGCGCTTTGTCGCGATATCGTTTTTCTCGTGAAATTCAACGTGGAATTCCCTCGTCATCCAATGAATTTTCCTATAATATCGCGAAAAGATATATTCGCAAATCTCCGTAAAGGAGCCGGTATTAACGCATTATTTACGTGACCGTCAAGGTGCGTAAAGTGTCTCATTACGCTCTTTAACGGTTGCATAAATAATCCGTAAATGCAATATTTACGCAAACGCAAAGGGAACGTAAATATCCGCAAAGCAGTCTTTACGCACTCATTACGCAATATTTTCGGATACGTAAATGATAAATTTCATGCTGTGCTGATTTAATCAACACCGTTTCAAAACCTGTATTTGTTTGCAAACGTCATCAAGCGCATGGCTGTTTCGCTTTCAAGGTATCGCTGGCTCATGAAAATGAACTTTTGCTACGTAATCTCGCGCACGCTCAACAGAAATAGTCACGAGTGCCGGCAGAGGGTTTTTTCCCTCATTTGATCGCTAGCACTCGCAGAATAAATAAACTACAGATAATGTTCGCGAGCGGAGTTATTCGAATTCGCTCTTATCAAATACTTTGAGATTCAATGTTTTCGCAACGGCAAATGTTTGCTGTTTATTTCGTTCCATGTTTATTGCAGGAATTATAGAATGGAATAATTAGCTTGTTTTACAAGTCATCCAAAACACAGTAAAACAAATAATACAAAAGTTCCCATCTAAAAGAGCTAAATGGTAAATGTGATGCGGCCAAAAACCTAATTTCAAAAAAACAAAAAAAGGAAAGAAATAAAAGAAATTCATAGCAAGTCTAAGAATAGTTTGAAGTTTCTTTTGACACTTAAATCATTATGATCGGAGCTACCAGTAATTTATAGTGACGACATTGCTGTTTTCACAAACATGACAAAATAAAGTTTTGTACAAAACCGTGTTTAATACTTCATAGAATCCCGGCAGATCAATTTCTCCGTTGTTACTATGTTTAAATGATGTATGAAAGCGTTCTCGATTAAAACGTGCTTGAACTTTTACGCACCAAGAATGTAAATAATTCCAAGCATTTAGTTCACTTAAAGGACTCAGAAACAGCTTCTTTTGAGCTCATTTTGTTGACGTACTCTTCAATTGTTCGTTTGGAGAAATAGAATAATATTACTTTACGCAATATTGAGAAATACGAATGTTGGTCAAGTTGATAGACCTGCACCTTGTCATCATTTGCTTATCATTTCAGATGCTATGAAATCGTTTTTGAAATTATGTTTTTGGCCGCCACACATTTTGTAATAAAACAGCGGAAGTGCGCCTCAAACAAAATCCGGTCGAGCCACCTTAACTAAGCATTCGAGAAAGTGTTGCGTGACAAGAGAAACAATTTTTAATGAGATCGTTTAGCATTTGAGTCACGATCAGTGTCTTACCCGGAAATGTAGTATTCCAGTTTTCATTGATGAGGAAGACTTTAATATAGGTACGTGTACAATAATAGAAAATGTTCACTCGTTTTGTATATATCACAGTCTTGCAGAGGATTGATACGGTAGTACTGACAACGAGAGATCTGTGTCAAAAATAGACAGACAGTACTGTCTAGACAGACTACAGTGAATTCGTGGAATCGGCATGCCACGGTGAAATGTAGAGATGCGACAAAAATGACTGCTTTATCACAGTAATTTTTATTTGTACTATACCCAACAAAATCACATTTTATGTCATATCAGTTGAAATCTCTTTTGAAGTCAACTTTATATCGTCTCCAATACTTCCAAACGGCTTTAGACTTAGATTTTACTATATTTGCTGATTTTACAATTATATATCACAAAGCAATGGACAGTTAGGAGTAACTTGAATCGTCTAATTGCTAGTTTGTTTTCTAAACGAGAATTTTTGTCGAACAGTTTTTTTTCAACGATTTTTCAAGTACTCTCTGTTTAGCTTACTCGATGGCTACAATTTCCCCTTTAAGGGTCAGACGCATTGGTAATGAATTCAAACACAATATACAACTCGTGTGTCATCAATATGAATCTTACAGCTTAGCTCTTAAATATAACATACTTTGACGATTTGTTGTCGCTGACTACTACTTCTATTCCATGGCATGTGTTTTAAAATCGCAGTAAATTGATCTAGCGCCTCAGATGAATCGTGACAGACGCTGTTTGCATATTTATATCATATTTGCATAAATCACCGAGACGCCATATTGGCTTCGAGTTTACCCTTGTGTCAGAGGGATTTGTACTCGTGGATTGAGCAATCTGCGAGTGATGTACTAACTATGTTGGTGTTTATGTTGGAAATGCTGTGAGGTGAGATGTTTGTTTTGCGAGTCGCGAAGATGTGAAAGCGGCAAGCCAAATAGACTCCTTGCTGCGTGGCGCTACATGAATGAAGCACCGCCGTCACGCATTTTGAGTAAAAACACCGATAACACTCAAGACAAAAATAAAATAAAAAATCCGAGACTAAACTTGGCTTCTTAAAAGATCTGTGAACATGGTAGAATTTTTGATTAAAGTTTTCAAAAATTTGTTAACAAAGTGCTAGTTCTTCGAAACTGCAAAAACCTGCAAACAGGAAGACTAAAACAACGCCCTACAGTAGCTTAAAATGTATTTTGTTTTCAATGCGCTCGTCACTTTTGACAGCAAGTTTGCCGGATAAGCGACGCGGAACTCTATAAAACAAAAGTTTACACCTCTCTGTGCGTATCCCAGCCGCTGCTTTAACATTTGCCGAGTGTTATATAAGCCAAGCCTACCGACCCAGTAAGCATATCATTTACTTCTGACTCTTAATTCAGAAATGGCTTTGGAAAAGAAGGCTCTATTAATCACACCATCATACGATGCATTACCAGAAAACCAGCATCTTCCTGGATCTTCCAAGGATGCAGTGGCCGTGAAAAAGATTTTGGTTGAAAAGTTTTCATTCACTGAAAGTGATATCAAGGTAGGATATATTATTAGAGATATATTATTATCATCGCATAGAACCACACTAAGGGGGGTGTTTACATGGCACTAGGATCATCCTAACAGGCGAATCATCCTACCTGCTACACATTTACTGCATTCTCTTTACATTGAAATTGGTGTCTCCGCTTTGGGTACTAGGATCATCCTACTGAACAGAATGAGTAGGATGCAGTAAATGTATAGCAGGCGAATCATCCTACCTGCTATACATTTAGGGGGTATTGACATGGCACTACAATCATTGCCAGTATTGTTGGCACGATATTGTCGTGATGCGCGCGAAAAGTAGATGGTGATGAGATTGGCTCCCCCCGTGCCCCCTTTACAATGTTGCTGTGAAAATTCCGACACCTACGACTCGGCAATCAGCTCGAAATACCTTTTATCTAGCAGCAACATTGTACAGGGGGGAGGGGGGTCCAATGGCACGGTCACAAAGTGTACAATTGTAGAAATATCCGTTGAATGCACATCGTGCCAACTAATTTTGGCAAAGATTGTAGGATCATCCTTGCAGGCGAATCATCCTACCTGCTATACATTTACAGCATTCTGTTTACCTTCATTTGTATCTTCACTTCGGGTACTAGGATCATCCTATACTAATCAGAATGCAGTAAATGTATAGCAGGCGAGACAATTCGCCTGCTATAGGATGATCCTAGTGCTAGGATGATCCTAGTTCCATGTAAACACCCCCTAACTGGCGATCACAGAGATCGATTTTGTTTTATCTTATCGCTCATGTACAAACGCTTTGACCACAGAACACAGTTTTCTACGATAGTAGCAGTCATATGAAACCGAGTTTCGAAACTAAGTTTAAGTCATTCATTGTAACATTCTATTTTACGTAAAAGATTGATAACCTCCTGTCATCTGAAATCTAGTAAATTTCAAGTAACATAAACGTCAAAGTTTCACCATTTTTCCAACCGACTATTATTCTAAAGCCTGTTTTAGAATCCAAAATGAATGTTAATGTAACGTTTGTAGACAAGTTGACAGATTTGTTAAAATGAAACTAAATTAATTTTGATTCGGTATCAGTTCTAAAAACCAAAATGGATTATGAAAACTATGAACTGAACAAGCTTGATCAGTCAATGCAGTTTATTACTGTATATGCAAGATTCACGAAAGAAATGAACATTCAACAAGTGAACAGGTTTGGACTGTTTTGGCTCGTTATCGTAGATAAAAAGATAACAAAAACAGTAGTTAGACAAAAGCTCGGCCTTTCCCTGGTCAACTGAAAATGTCCCATCTCGCCGGGTACATACCTTCGGTACAGGCTGGATTCGATTCGTTACAAAACTATTTTTTGGCTCGTTATTGTAGCTTAGAAGCATGACAGAAACAGTGAATTTAGATTTAGCCATGTCAAAAGCACGGCCTCAGTTTCCCTTCGAGGGAGATGTGGCGGTTGGCCCTGGTCAAGATGGCCCATCTCGGGTGTACTAGCAGAAAACTACGTTTACAATCAGATTTAGTATTCCACAGGATTGTCTAAATGAAGTTATTTTTCCTTACAGCTCTTACAAGGGGATCAAGCATCCAAAGACAAAATAAGAGAAGCTTTGCAGAATTTGTCCAGGGAAGTGAAGAGCGAGAGTGTTGTATTCTTGTACTATTCTGGACATGGTATTTACCTCCCAGACTCACAAGATGAAGGTCTTCTTCCCACTGTAACAAGCTGGCCTCCTACGGTAATAGTCCAGTTTCCAATTACTAGAGACCGCTTTGATTCCTGACAAAAGGCGCATTTATGCAGCCTTAGCCTCCTTTTCAAGAAAACCCATGGGAATAAACTCGATTTTGTGTTGTTCTTCATCAACAATTTATGCATTTCTCTCTCGATTGTTGTGTTGTTCTTTATCAACAATTTATGCATTTCTCTCACTGGTATTTTTGAATAATTCACGTTGACTCGAGGCTAACGCTGTATAAATGCGCGCGTTTTGTCAGAAAACTCATCGGTCTCTAGTAATTAGAAACTGGACTATTGAATTGAATTGAATTGTGTGTATATTTGCACTTATCATTCACTATTTACATCCACTGTGCTGTTATCACACACGGTTCTCGACCAATCAGAGCGCGCGTAATATACCAATTATTATACTATTATTAAACATAAACCAGTTTTATTATATGTTACAAATACCAAGCTATAGTCATGTTTTTGTTTGAAATCTTCACAGATTCCATTAGAAGAGTTGTGCTTTACAGGGGATGATTTTTTTCCATTCCTGGACAGTCTTAGCAGAAAGAAGATCAAATGCTTCTTCATTTTCGACTGCTGTCATTCTGGTCAGCTGTATCGTGTTGTAGAATTCAAAGAAAGCGGACTAAGACCAAAACAGGTATGTTTCAATTATTCATGGGGGGAGGGGGGAGTAATTTCTAAGCTTCATTTACTAGCAAGGCACAGTTGGTTAGTGCGCGGCCTTCGGTGCAAGAGGTCCACAGTTCGATCCCCGGATCTCACATCCTTGTTTCGACTTCTTTTCTTTCTGTTTAGCTTTAAGTAGCTTTAAATACTCTTAAAACGGAGCATTTATGGAGAGAAGGGAGTAAAATGAGCGCACCGTCGACCTCAAATTTATCAGTTACTCAAATTACTGTCACGAGTTATCGACGTAAAATATGGTCACTTTACTTTACTTTACTTTACTTCATTCACTCTTTCGGGAATAAAAAGATAAACAGCGGTAGCCATGTTGGATCGTTGGATGACCAAACGACAAACTCTAATGACAAGTCTTTTGTTAAAGTTCATTCGCGATGGCTATCGTGACGTCACATACAACCGGGCAATATTCTTTAGCTTTAAAGGGGCGCTTCTTTATAAAATTCGAACATTTATCATTATGACAAGATAAAATTAGTTTTTATCAAATTGTAGGTCATCCTTAAGGGAGCCACTACGAATACCAGTACCAAGAAAACATTGCATTCGAAATCAAATCGAGGAGGCTGGACACCAGGGGATAAAGACTGTTTTGTTTACATTGCTGCATGTAACCCAGTACAAGTTGCTCTAGAGGAGATCGGCAAAGGAGGACGTCTGACAATGGCTGTTGAAAACGTGATAAACAACTTAGAAGACCCTGGAAATGTGTCTTATCAAGCCTTCTTTAGGTATAGATGACCCTTTTGTTGAATTGATGACTCAGTGGAATATATATACATTAATGAACACACATCAGCTCGTAAATACAAGATCAGCTCGTGAATACAGATCCGATGGTGAACTCGTGGATATGAAAGCGTTACAAAAGTGCGCACCAAAATTTCTAATTTTCCTTTTGGGCGAGCTAAATTTTTTTGAACTTTTGTGCCAGCATAAGAGCTTGATGATAGAGCAGAAACCCCGTTTAATGCGAAAATTAATGGAAGTAGTCGCTTTATAAAGCTTATGAACGTCGGAAATTTCCGCAATTTTGTGTGAACACTTGGTTGTGGAGTGTTTCGAGTCTTAAGGTTTTTCCATACGAGTTTATTTTCTAGTAGATGGAGAAAAATCATTTGTCATAGAAAATAATAATAATACTAATACAATTTATAAAGCGCTTATCCAGTGCTGCTCTAAGCGCTCTGAAAATAATATATAAAAGACAGAAATTACAGATTAAAGGCTATTTTAAATAAGTGAGTTTTTAAAGATGTTTTAAACGAAGACAAGCTATCACTGTTCCTGATTGACGATGGAAGAGCATTCCAGAGCTCAGGTGCAGATACGGAGAAAGAACGATAGCCATAAGATTTTAGTTGATACTTTTTATGTTCAAGAAGAAGAGAAGAAGAAGAACGTAGACGTCTTGGTGGATGATAACGAGAAATCATTTCAGAAATGTATGATGGAGCCAAGTCGTAGAGTGATTTATATGTGATAAGAAGAATCTTGAATTTGATACGGTCAGCAACAGGAAGCCAGTGTAATTTGATTAGAACAGGAGAAATGTGAAAAAAATAATCATATCGTTTTGAGTGCAATTTGGAAAACATTTGAACGAGTAGGATTTCAAAGAGTTCGAAATTGCACGAGCCTTTAGGCGAGTGCAATTTGAGCTTTTTGAAATCCAACGAGTTCCAATTTATTCCAAATTGCAAAAGAGCGTATATTTAAGGAATATAAAACGCGCGCGTATGTCTCTGCACTGTAATATAAGCACGATGTAAGATGTAGCGCAAGAGAAAAGCAAGCTTAGGAAGCTATGTGCATAGTTTTGATGCAAGGTGATATGAACAACAGAACTAAAGAAACTTTGATTTTGACGCCGTTTTTAAAACTCAAATTTTGCACTTAATTTCCTGTTTTTTCTGCACTAAATGTCCTTGAAACAGCACTGCTCTCAGCCAATCAGCTTCGAGATTTTTTTCATGTATATTATTAATAATAGAAAATTTACTTTAAGTTTGGAAGGGGCTTTATTACAGACAGTTATGATGCTATAGTCCGTGTGATATCTATTAAAATATTTGATTGATTAATTCTTCACTTTTCTTTCCATTTCATTTAGACTTGTAAACAGAGAATTCAAGAAAAAGGGCTGGGATCGTTATCAAGCACCTCAGATTGAAGGAGCTAATCTTGATACCGTCTTGCTTGGTAATTCCAAAGGTAAGCAAAAAACTGTTTGTTGTTGTTGTTGTTGTTGTTGTTGTTGTTGTTGTTGTGTTCGTTGTCGTTTATATTTATTTGACAAGTTATTCCATCCTCGCAATCCAAGGATTAAATTCTGTCGCTCGTTTCTCGCCCCGAAAAAAACTAAATACACATCGCAAACAAAGTCTCGTAGCTACTATCATGTTCCTGAATTAAGTCTAAATAGATCTCGCTCCTGTTGCTCAGCCAAAATAGATCTCGCTTCTGGTTGCTTGACTTAGGAATGTAGACGTCTCTATTTGGCTCACGAATTAAATCATTTGGCAGTCACTTCAAGGTCTATTGTACGGAAATCTTGACTTCACTTAATTCTCTCTCTCTCTCTCTTTCTCTCTCTGTGTCTATTCTTCGAAAATATAGTCTTTTTATCGTAAGTTTGCGTTATAATTCGAGTTCACGAGTTAATGATAATTAGCGAGGCAACAAAGTCGAGTGGTCGGAGGGTCGATCTCGTAAGCCGGTGTTCGAGTCCCATTTCTGGCCAACTACAATGCTGGGGGGTGGGGGGGGGGTGAATTTGTTTTTGGTAGTGTTTATAATTCAGATTCCGCGATTTGACTATGTGTAACAAATGGTTTCCATTTTTCGTGGGTCTGTACTCTAATAGATTCACAGACGACGTCCAAATGAACAGAAAAGTATGCCACGAAACATTTCAACCAATCAGAGCGCGTGTAATATTCAATGACGTCATCTATGCGAGTGTACTGTAATCACACACGGTTCTCGACCAATCAACCTCCTGGTCAGTTAGCATTTTTAAATTTAGACGTGTTTTTCTGTATTTAATTCACGACTTAATTGTAAAGCGCCATTGAGCTTTCAGAAAATGGCAGTCAGTCAGTCATGCAGGCAGATCTGAGAATGATTGACGATATTCCAACTACTTGTATCTCTAACTGTTTGTTGTTTTTATTTAGTTACTGCCCAACCAGGAGGAATAATTATCAAAGATGTTCCTAATGAAGAAGAAGTTGTTCTCGATGCTGGTTTTCTACAAAACTTGAGCGCCGGTGAATACAATGTGTTTGAAACTACTGCCTCTGAAGACAGCATCAAAGAAGGCTTTAAATCTAAGCATTGGTTGGGCAGAATCGACGTTAATGAGGGACTAATTGAGCCTGTGGAGGCACATGGATCCATTATCGAACGAGCAGAAGACAAGAATATAACTGTGAGTATTGTTGTTATTACTATTATTATTACTGAGTTCGAAGGCCGAACGGGAAAGTATTTGGCTCATGGTCATGACAATGCTGAACCAGTGCAAGGAGGTCTGTATTTGCATGACCCATATCGCGCGCACAAGGCACTTAAACAATGAAATTGCTTTTGCACGCGCGCAGATACGAACAGTTACTCCTTCGGAAATCAAGTTCCATTGTTTGTGCGCGCAATGGCGTCATCTTCCTGTTACTAAAAATAACCTTAAGCGCCAAGCACGTAGGCTCGAATCCCTGACGGCTGAAATCTGAGCCCAACAAGCACGCTGCGCAGACATCAATACCAGTTTCCCTCTCTTAGTATTATGGTCTCTTGTCAGGACCTAGTACTAACTCACTGTTTGTGTTGATTATTTTAGCATGGATGTCTAGCGTATTTGACAGTACCTGACAGCATCAAAAACAACGTGTTTATCAATGTGGAAGGAGTACAGATTGAAGAGCTCTCCAAACACCTCAAGGCCACAAGCATGTTCAATGTATTACAACAAAAAACATCCACAGATATTCCAGACCTTATAACAATCACTATTGAAGAATATAGCCAGTCCAGGTATAGTACTTATATGTATATAAGGAACAAAAAAATCGGGCGCTATTCATTTGCTAATATGATAACCTGTGCAAGTTAATTCCGACAATGCTTTGATATAATTAATAGATTAATAATTAATATTTATCCTTGTTATCACTTTTATTTCAGAGAAAAGTGCTGGGTGGCTCGTTGCAGAGGAAAAATGATTGTCCCTCCTATTGGGCTTGCTCATGAAGATGTCATGGCCGGAAATTTAGATCGCTATGTACGGTACCAAATCGCCTTGGAAAAAGTGCAGCAACCACTATACGAAGAAACCTTGCTAGAGAAAGTGTCCCTACAAGTTTTTAAAGCCCAAAATGTGCAACCATTCACGAGGTACACAAAGAAAGAAAGAATTAGAGAAGTGCTTGAAAAAGGCATAGATATCTCACAAGGTATCACATAAATATTGCAACTGATATATATTCTGATAAGTCATGTGCTATTTGACCCTATACCTTAGAAAATCTTCTTCTTTTAGCTCTAAAATACTCGTCCAGTCTATCGTTGAAAGATGTGAAACTTCATCCCTTGATACTAACCGAATCGAAGGCGTTATATAACATAGATACAAGCAAATAAACGTTTTATGTAATACTAATGAAAGAATACACTCTTCTAGTACAAGGTGCAATATTCGTTTCTTTGAAAACCAGTTTCTTAAGAAAAGAAAACTTCTTGGTTTTTCGTTGTGTACCAGAAGACAAATACAGATCTTCCAATACAGCTTACCGCATGTTCAATTTTTTCCTCTGCAGATCCTGATCAGCGACCAACATTCAAGGCCCATGCCATCACCGAAGGAAACAAATTATTAGATTGCAGTGGTGATGCCTTTGTCTTCAAAGTCTGCAATAACAACGAAAAGCCAGAGGAGACAGTCCACGTTTGCCTTCTATTGTTTCAGTTAGATGGAGCAATCACAATTATTTATCCAAAGAAAAAGGTAGTCAGCGTTTATTAGCATTTATGAGCTAGAATCCTATCAAACTACCGCCCCATATCATACTTAGGCCCAGTATAAGGAAATTGCACTAACCATATTTGGAATGCTGGTTGAATTTCCTCTCAAAAACCTCGGGTTTTGTACAAACGTTCGAGAACGTTTACAGGAATTAGAGTAAAAGACTAATAACTAATTCAGCCATCTTTAGGACTGGATACGTGTACACAGGAACCCCACTACAGCGTAACACAGGAAGCCCATAAACGACAACGGAAGTTGGATATCCTCTAGTTACTCATTTCAACGTTTGTGAGACTGTTGAAGAAATGTGTAGCACATTTTTGTCGTGTTAATGTTAACTGAACGATTTGCTTGAGTAAATACAGCAGTAGGATGGCAAGTGTTGCGTAGTGGTTCACCACTTGTCCCTATCCACTGTGATGTGTTAGAGCCCAGCTCGCGCGGGCTCTTGCACTTGATCATATGTGAGCTGGTTTTTCTCTCACACAGGGACTTTTCTCCGGGCTCTCCGGTTTTTCCTCTCGCAGCAAAATTCAACCTATAAGCTTTAAAAGTCTTATATGTAAAATAAATCGAATGTAGTTATAGTGGAGTTAAACTACATCTTATATTAGAGATTATGAAACCCAAGGATGAATGTAAAGAATACCATTATCCCAAGTTGATTTAGAGGGCGCCGATGTGTTTAATTGAAACGTTTTGCGCGGCACGTGGTACCACGCTGAAGTAGGCTTACTTATAGTAATCTGATTTTAGAATAAATGAGGTGCTAATGTCATTTTTTTCTAGGGAGAAACGATCGTACTTAGAGGTGGTGACTCAGCAGAAGATATTTTACGTCTTTACATACCTAAAGATTCTTTGCGTACCATGGCTGAACCTGACCCAACAAAAGATGAGCCAACCTTTGGTGTGGACACACTGGTGTTGTATGCCACTTCAAGCCCTGTTAATTTTGGACCACTTGAACAAACTCCTATCAAAACTGATCCTGCGTTGATTGGGATACCCAGAGGAGACTTCAAACCGGTATGTATCTAGAAAAAAAAAATGCACGGAGAAGAGTCGAAACACTTTCATTTAAGGAATATTGTTATGATACACTTTTCCAGTTTTAATTAGTTTTTGGTTTACCGCGTTAGTTTTAATAATTTGGTGGTTTATAGTCTTCAGTGTGCTGTCATTTTGCTGACAAGAGTAATTTTAGTTTAGCTAGCTAGAATATCAAAGCATAGAATATCAAAGTAGGGAATTCCCCTTGGCTTTAAGAAACAATAGATTAACCTTGACATCTCTGGAATAATATCCTAGCCGACAACATTTGGCCTCCGTTTCCCATGATTGGCAATGTTTTCACGTGCAACCAATCACATTGGAAAAGGCGCCGTCCAATCTGATTGTGTTTACCAAAACACCCATCCTTGCGGTTAATTGAGGCCTGTCTTACAGGACATTATAAAAGAGAGAGTTACTCAAATAGATAGACTTCCTTTTAGACCTAGAGCTAGATAAGTGTACAAGTCCTTAGAGTATAATAAAACAAAGCCTACAGCGAAGGAACTGTCTCGTCGTAGAGTTAAAGGTTCATCGCCAGCTCTTGTATAGAACCTACACGTTTGGACCTAGCAGTCCCTCGTAACAATATATAACGCGCGCGCATGTCTCTTTAACACGATGGAAGATGTAGAGCAAGAGAAAAGCAAGCTAATAAGGAACACGAGGCGTACAGCCGAGTGTTTCTCTTGCTTTTCGAGTGTTTATATCACAGTACAGGGACATAAGCGATCGCTTTATATTGCTTTTATAAAATATTTTTTGAGCGAGCCATGTCTCTGTCCTCTGATATGAACATGGTAGACAGCTAATCAGCGCGCGCATTATATCTCATTTTATATATAATTAATACATAAGGATATTCTTAGATGAACAAAAGTAAATAAAATTAATATTTTTGTGATTTTCTTTGTAGGATCCTATAAGCGATTTAAAAACGTTTCAAATGTTGATTAACAAAAGGTGTGTGGCAAGGGCCGATTTAGAGGAGGACATCAAGCTGTACATCCGAAACGTAGAACTGACAGTTGAAAAATAATTTTAAGGTGATTTTTGTTCCAAACCAATCAAAGATACTCATAAATATTTGCCATTTTGAAGTTCAATCACGGGACTGGTTAGGGGATTCTGCTTTAGTTACACCAAGTTGTGGAGCGGTTTTCATAAACCCGTGAAATGCGCTTTAGCGTATTAAGCACTGCTACACTCTCATTCCCCTCTATTGTATTTATCTGACTATTACACTCTAACTAATGCACTTTGTTTCACGGGTTAATGAAAACACTCAAATAAAATACCTATTAAAATACCCATTACATTTATGTAACCACCTTATTCCTCTCATATATATATATTTTGAGAAACGTGCAGTCTTATGATTCAACTCGAGCTGCATGTCCATTTCAGTTACGTTCACTGCACAGCTTAATTTAAGGACGGTGCCCTCTATTGTCAGCGCGCACTGCGTTCTGCGCATGGCCCTTCGTAGTAAAAACATCGTAAAAACAAAGCAGTTTTGCGATATTTGGATAAATAAAACTTACTTGCTTGTAGAAAAAACATTTGACTGTTCCTGTAGTAGAATTAAATTCAGTATTGATGAATAAAACTCGCTTAAAAACCACTGTTTTGATCACAAGGACTAGATTTGCCTATTGGCCGCCATCTTGGAAATGTCCCATAATGCTTTGTGAAATCTGTCTATACTCTGTGTGGAGGGCTAGGGATTTCATCGTATTTCGTGCGTTTATCGGTAAATAACTTCTTAAATCGCCTGGATACCCCTCTTTTTTCCTTTTGTAAATTATAAACCAAAGAAAAATCTAGAATTATATAAGCTTTTTATAAATTTATAATTGAAGAATGATAAAAAATATCACATCTTATATTTAGCAATCATAGACTAGAACATCCTAAAACCAAGTAAATATTTAAAAAAAAAAAACATTATTTTCTTTGTTCTCGCGGTTTTATGGTATTGCCCTACCAGAGAATTATGCTTAGAGTGTTTTAGGATAAAAGGTTTGAAACTTATTGGAAGTATAGAGGATTTTTAATTTTTTTTCTTTGGGTCGTCAAAATGCATTGTCCGCAACATTTGATGACGTATAACTCATTAAAATGCGTGGTGACCCCCATTTTTTTTTTCTTGGATTCTAACAGCCTACAATGGGTTCTTTCACACCCATATAGGTTTTAGAGAAAATAATTACTTTCACATTAGAGGGCACCGTCCTTAAATTACAAAACTTTATTTCTTGAGCGTAAGGTGTCTCGATCGAAATTCCGAGCGCATCGAGGCACTTCGATAAAACTCTTCCAAAATCTTCCTTTCGTCTTCGATTGCAATAAATTTGTCTGCTTATTGTACGTCATTTATTAAGAATCACAAACACACTAAAAATATATGGAAATGATACGCGAATGACACAATAGCAAAAACTACACACCACTATTTTCATAAAATTGCAATTTACGCTAAATTGAGGGCTAAGATTTTAACCGCATTCACAGAATCATGAAACGCTAACCTAATCTAGCTGGTGGTCAGTAGGAAAAAAATTGTAGGACAGGATTCTGAGATAATTACGATGTTTGAAATTGTACCTCTTGAACTGACTCGGAAGTTTGGACTCTTCTTGCGTTATCCAGTTTAGCTTTAACGCCGCCACAATACACGGACAGAATGATCAATGTTTCTTCTAACTACCTGCCAAGTGAAATTGTCTTTGGTTAGATAGACGAAAAGTTGTAATCGGCCGTATAAGTGAAGGTTTATACTCCAAAATATCCACAAGTTGCAAAATGCACGTTTTTCGAAATTACAGAAAATTTAACCGTGCAATTCGAGCGAAACCTCTCAATAAAGACGTTCCGTCCTTAATACAAGTTCTTACCTGCATTTTGGGTGTTAAACTTATTTCATTGCTGCAAAATAAAATTTTAAAATATGGCACCTTCATGCCACGTCGCTGCCGCTCGAATCGTTTGTTGTTATCGGATTGCCACTATGCAAATTAGCTAGCCTCCAAGGAATTCACACTTTTGACAGGGGGCGCTAACATGCATACTTTGTTAATTTATACACCGCAACTTCAGCTTTTATTTTCATTCTTTTTTTCAAAGAAAAATGAAAAGAGAACTTTCGTCATATTCGTTGATCTGATTTCTTTGTCTTTACACACTTGGCCGATATCTCCGAATATGACGAAAGTTCTCTTAAATTACGCATTAGCCTTTCACAGGTATTTAAAAAACTAAACGAGCCTTACCTGTAAGTGAAGTTTGATTGGGATTCTACCAAATCCAAGGTGACGCAGTCGGGGTTAACAAGCACATGTACATAATTTTTTTGCTGAAAATACAATTTTCGTGGGGATAACTGATTTCCACAGAAAACTCTATAAGTAAGAGTTAATTACCGAGAACCGAGGCTTTTAGCCATAAAAGCCGAGGTTCGAGGTAATTAACTGGCTTATTATATGATTGAGGAGGTTTTCACACTAAAACAATCCCAAATGACATTAACTATCTGATCACTGTTTCTGAATTCCCAGAAGAAAATCTTAAACAATTGCTTTTCAATTCTATTCACGGTGAAGTTAACGAACACTATTATAACAGACAAAACGATTTTTTGTTGATAAGTTTCCATCAGTTAGCTCAGTAGTATAGAGGTTAAAGGCGGGTATACGTGTGCAGAAGGTCTCGGGTTCGAACCCTAAAGTCATTTCTCAAGAGAATTTTTTTCACCAAAATTGGTTACTTGGTGTATGATTTCGGGGCTCAGTAGAAAATTTCTAAGTCTAACATCCAAATTAAGATGACCTAGGGAAGTATGGGGCGAGGGCAATATCTGTATATTGCCCTCATACGAGGGCAATATCTGTATAATGCCCTCGTAGGAGGGCAATATCTGTATAATGCCCTTGAATTCATAATGACTAGGGAAATACGCGATATAAAGCTCTACAAATAACAAAGAAAACCAACTCAATCAGAGAAGAAAAAGAGATTAACTATAGTTAAATAATTTTCTTACTTGTAAAATTAAAGGCAAAAAGACGACGTAAATCAGCGACCACAACTTTACCTTCGACCACCACGGCTCAGCAATGTGTACTGAGTAACCAGGCGGCACGTGTGCATTTCATGTTAACCGGAAGTAACGTCACCAGGATTTTGATCAATACACGGTCCTCAGTATCTATGCTCCAAGGATATCTTTAATTGTGTTTTGCTTCTGCGTCAATAATAATAATAACCAAGACTTCATATAGTGCATTTTAAAGGGCTTTTTTAGATTTGTGTATAATAGTCATTCTTATTTTAAAAGAATTTTAGTATTCCTCAGGAATTCATAAGTAGTGCACATTGTTCTTAGTTACTTTAATCTTTAGCACCTTGCTTATATTAGTAGCAAATTTATTCCAATCACCTCTAAAAATAGCTAAGAGACTTAAACTAATATATTTCAAGAAGTATTGTGCTATCGGAAGTGTCATTAAACTCGAAATTTCATACAATTAACTTATTACATCTGTATTCTACGCTTACAATTCCAATAATTCTATCTTGAAATTTTTAACAGTTTACTGCAATAAAATTCTCTTCATTCTGACAGTGATTATTCGTATATTCATTATGTACTTTATTGGGCCTTGATTCACCAGGTGTCCTAGTCTACGTTGGGACCTAAGGGGGAACCTTTCATTTACCCTTGGCTCCACTTTTCCCGCGCCCTCTCCTCCCCCTTTTCCTTTCTTCCCTTCCTCCTCCCACCTTCACCTCCCCCTTTCCCTTTCTCCTTAGGGCTTCTATGCAGTCTACGCAGCCTTCAGGTCCCCATGTAGTTCACCTCCTTGAGTAAGGCGATGACAAGTGCATTACGTCATAAATCATATGACACGGCACATGGCCGGTTTCAGTCACGATTTGCCAAATGTGACCAGAAATGCAATATATATCCTAAATATTTTCTACCAGAATCAAGACATAATTCAGGCAAGTATACTGTGTAGAGCAAACCTTCATCTTGTTTCAAACAATTAATATTATTACTTTAAAGTTAACAATCGTCTAACAAGAAATAGCCCATTCTCTGCATCTCAACTTTGATACAGGAAACTAGAATCATTCGAATTCAAAGAAATATCAGACGAACGCACGGTAACGAAAACAATATTAATTTATATGGATTGTTCCAATCAAATTCAGAGGCAGGATATGTGCATCAGATATATCAGGCTAGTAACTATGCAGTTATCAGGTTATACTCAGTCAAAGTGATACTGGGTTTTTGCGTGACGCTTGATTGCTCAAAAATTAGCCGCGTAATTCGTGACCTAGTCTAGGAATACAGTCCGCGAGCGTAAAATGATATAAGATGCACTGATGTGATGCGGCTGTCTTCGCTAGTTTGCGTAGTAGCTGGTGGTTAGGAAAATTGGGAAGGGGGGAGGGGTGGGGGAGGATTCGAGAATAACTTGGAATCCTTCTGTCAGATCAACGTCAAACTATCTCCAGAAGAAACGTAGTGTTACAAATACTAGCCAAATCTTATCATCCTCATCAAAATGCCAAAATAAGAACGTTAACATTGTAAACTTCCCTTGCGGTCTGCTACTAAGGGTAGGATGATTTGCCATTTGGCCAACATGCTTCGGGAAACAATCATGCAATTGGCTATTGTAATGGAATCAGATAGAAAAACTATTAATTCGTTAAAATAGACAAAATTTCAAGATGTCAATCTATTTTCTGTAGCTCAAATTGCCAACGAAAAACAGTTGGTTGAGTTTGACTATGCACATGTATGAGATGTTAAAGCAAATCAATCGATCATCGTACGCGAATGAGGTGTATATGCAAAAATATATCAAGTAATGGATTCTCTTCGTTCCCTCCTTACCCCGTTCATTCTAACATTGTCCCCTCTATTAACTCTGCTTCTACCAAATCCACTAACTGCCAGCTACGGATAAAATGGCCGAACCCTCACGTGTTGGGTGATTTGCCGTTAAAAAGTTTTGATACCTTAATACCCTCTTTCCTCCACTGCTGCCCCTTCCCTAACTTTCCACATATGTGTCATCATACTTGTATCTGCTCAAGTTACAAGTTAAGGTGGCTCGATATAGTTGTTATTGACAGTGCTCCCGTTTTTCACTCCAGGAATTGAGGGACTTACTCTTGACCAACCGAAACGGTTTTTATACCAGCTATTGTTGACTTAAATCAAAGTTTTGATTTTTGTCATTTCACTTTGATTTGTACTGCCATAGCAACGATAAGCAAAGATGGCTGAAATTAATTTGTGTAAAATATCTTTCAAACTCGAGCAGCTCTAGACAAGAGACTATAGCGAGTAGTTTATTGCCCACGTAGACCCTTATCTAGAGCTGCTCGAGTACGAGAGATATTGTAGAAAATTGATTTCATCTTTTTTGTTTGCCGTTGTTATGGCAACACAAATAGAAGTGAAATAGACAAAAAAAAAACTTTGATTCAAGTCCAATAACTAACATAAAAACCGTTTTGTTTAATTGGTCAAGAGTAAGTTACTCAATTCCTGGAGTGAAAAACGGAAGCATGGTCAATAAAAACTATATCGAGCCACCTTTACCTATACCTTACCGTTTATTTGGCAGCCAATCCTGGGCGCAAGATCCAAGGATCCATTACAGTTACTCCACATACATACTGAAAATCCTATGCTACATAGATCTATTAAGGAAAACCGATGAATTATACTTACCGAAAATGACCGAATCGAATATGCCCACTTCCTGTTCGTATGAACAAGCTTCCCGGTATGTGGAAACCGTTTTTGCCCACCCCGTTCGATTCATACCAGTTTCAATTTTCTGCAGTGTACGTATGTTAAGCAAGTAATTTTTTTTCTCACAGTAAGAAACGGCGTACTAATGTGGTCGACTGCAAGATCGAAATCGTTTTCAATAAAGAGGAATTGACGGATAACAAGATGAAGGCAACACGGATGATGATGTACAATCAGCTTGGTTTGATATTTCAGAAAAGTCACTTTTACAACAAAGCTGTACAATACCAAGAACGCCACCTAAGACTCGCACTTGAATCAAATAAAAAAAATCGCCAGGCTAAAGCTTATGATAACTTGGGGCGTGCCTATCTGTTGATTGACAAGCAAAGAGATGCGTTGTCGTGTTATGAAAGGAGGAGGAGTATTGCTATAGAGACTGGTAATAAGGAATGGGAATTAAATGGCAATAGGATCCTGGGTGATTTATACCATGTATTAGAGGAACATCAGGATGCCATTAGGTCCTACAAACAAGTCCTTGAAGTTTCCATAGAGACTAACAATGTGATCGTTCAGAAAAATGCATATATCAATATGGCAGATGCATATATGGACATACAAGACATTTCACAAACTATTCACTTTTACGAAGAATGGTTAAAACTTGCAACAAAGGATGACGCGCTGGAGAAAGCAAATGTCTATCTAAATCTTGGAATAGCATTTCACCAACAAAACAACATATACAAAGCTATCTGTTATTACCAAAAATCTTTAGAAATCGCAAAGCATATGACAGATTGGAATTTACTTACAAGAGTTTACATGAATCTTGGCCGTTCTTATTTTGCCTTAGAGGAATTGCTGAAAGCGACTGATTATTGTGAAAGAGGGTTAGAAGTAGCACTAAAGTTGGACAACAAAAATATGAAGGTAGCATATAGCTTACTAGGATTACTATATCATTACAATGGTGATCATGCTAAAGCTGGCGAGCACTGTGAAAACGCTCTCACGATTGCTATATCTATGGATGACAAGGAAGACATAGCGAAAGAATATGGCAATCTTGGTAATATTCATCAAATCAAAGGTGACTATAACAAGGCAATCAAATCCCACGAGCGGGAGTTACAAATGTATATAGACATTGGACACAAAAAGCGTCAAGCGCAAGCTTACAAAAATTTGGCAGTTGATTATGAGGGACTGGGTAATTTGTATGAGGAAGTCAAGTATCTAACAAAGGGCCTAGAATTGCTCAATGAGATAGGCGATAAGGAGGGTGAAGCAGAATTGCATTTAGGCTTAGCGTGTCACTACGAATTAATTGGCCACTATGAAAAAGCCATTGAGCACAGCAAGAAAAGTATCGAATTAGCAAAACAAGTTAACTATCCATTTTGCGAAGGAAGAGCCAACGAAGTGATAGGAGATTGTTTTGATATCACAGATAGACGCGAAGAAGCAATTGAGTATTACAGCGCGTCCCTCAAGATCGCCTTAGAAGTGGATGACAAACAAAAACTCGGACAACTCTGTGGAGACATTGGAAGGTGTAAAAACGTTCTTGGTGAATATAGCCAGGCCTTGGAATTGTTTGAGGAGAAAATTCGTTTGGCTGAAGACATCAACGATACCAGAATGGTGGCTTCAGGTTATCACTCTAAAGCATCTGTCTATCAAATGTTGGAGGACTATGAACAGGCATTCCACTGGTTTGAGAAGGAATTGGAGATTGTCAAAGGAACGGACAGAAGAGAAGAATCCTTTTGTTATTTTTGTATAGGGCGTTGTTTTGGATCCATGGCAGTTGACAACCAAAATCAAGGTGATAAAGACAAGTACAAGGAATGTATTGCCAAATCTATTCATTTCTTAAAGGAAAGTATGAATTGCTTTGAATACTTATTTAACCGCATCCAAGAACAAGATCTTCTCAAAGTTTCAGTCTTTGAGTATTTTACCCACGTTTATAAAGCTCTTACTGTATCACTTTTAAAGGATGAACAAACGAAAGAGGTGCTTTTGGTATCCGAGCGTGGAAGAGCTCGAGTACTGAATGATCTTTTGACTTCAAAGTATTACATCAACCAGGACGTCGAAACGGGAAGTGATAGCATAACGTATGATGAAATTGAGAAAATGGCTGTTCAATTTTCAATCCTTTTTTATTCTCGGCAGCCGCCAGTTCAGTCTACTTGGGTTGTAATCCCAGGAAATCCATCATCACTTATACAAGATGCAGGAAAAACTGATTTTTCTAAAATCGTCGAGAGTATTTATACAGGACTTAAAGTTAGAAACGTCCTCTGTGAAGATCGTTCAGCCCAGGTTGAAGAACATCAACAAAAACAACTCCCCTTGCCACTGCCGAAGGTTAATGCCCTTGAGAAGCAGCAGTTGTTTCAGCTTTATGAGTTGATCAAAGAACGATGCATTCCAGACGAAGATCTGTACGATGATGATAATCCAAACCCACTTGAAAGTTTGTATGAGTATTTGATTTCTCCAGTGTTACACGAACTCACCAATGATGAAATTGTCATAATTCCCGATGGCGATTTGTTCAAGGTACCATTTGCGGCTCTACGAGATCCAAATACTGGAGCATTTTTATCTGAAACAAAGCGTATTCGTCTTGCACCGTCACTGACGTCGTTGAAAGCACTGCATGAAAGTCCAGCAGATTTCCACAGCAAGACAGGCGCACTGATAATTGGAAATCCTAAAGTGGGTAAAGTGGTGTTCGGAGGAAAGACAAGAGAGATCACTGATTTACCTTGTGCAGAACGAGAAGCTGAAGTGATTAGTAATCTGCTTGGTGTTCAGCCATTCATAGGAACACAAGCCACCAAAGAAGTCATCATACAAAACCTAAGAGAAGGTGTGGCTATCATTCACTTTGCAGCGCACGGAACTACTGATGGAGAGATATTCCTGACACCATCAACAACTGATGACTTGCCCAGCGAGGAAGATTACATATTAACTGTCAAAGATGTCCAGGAAAGTGGTGTTCGCCCTCAACTTGTTGTGCTGAGCTGCTGCCATAGTGGTCGTGGTGAAATCAAAGCAGAAGGAGTGATTGGAATGAGTCGAGCTTTCCTTGCTGCAGGAGCTCGTGCTGTAGTAGCATCACTATGGGCCATTGCTGACGAAGCTACCATGGTGTTTATGGAAAAGTTTTACACTCATTTGAAAGACGGAGAAAGTGCAAGTGAGAGCCTTCAACAAGCCATGAAGGACATGAGAGAAATACCAAGGTACAGTGATCCACAGTTCTGGGCTCCGTTCTTTCTTATTGGTGATGACGTTATCATCAACATGTGGAACAAGTCATGACTTTTTACACTCAAGTGCATGCAGGACGAGCACAAATTTCTTGTATAAGAAAAGAAATACTGAAATCCGAATTAATTAATTTTTAACGCTTTTTACGTATACATCTCTTTTAGTCTAAAATATGGAAGGTAATAGCTAGTTAAATTAGGAAGATCAAGTTCTTTGGTGCGCGCCCTACTACAACATGCACCCGTCAAAGAAAAAATCTCTGAAATGGGACTCGAACACACGACTCCCGAGATTACATTGTCTAGTGCTCTACAATTAACTGGACAGGTGGGAATTCTTTTTAAAAAGTAGAAATTGCCGTCTTTGCACACATTTAATAATACATATATAGTGTATGGATATTTAGAAGATGAACAATCTTGAGATTTGATCTTAGGATATTGATGATCAGGCTGAAAATAGCACGTGACTATAAGTAAATACGTTTCGATACGTTGTGGTCTAATTTTTTTGCACTGGTTGAAATTTTTCTGGAAGGTTCATTTTAATGTTAGGTTTCCTTTAGGGTTTTATGGAAGGTATAAATTATGTATTTAGCTAGTTTAGTTTTAGAGGTTTCAACTATTGGAAGGGGGATTACAAATGCAGAACAATGCTCTTACTAAAAAAATCCAACCAGTGAACAAATCAAACCACCACATATTACTTCCGGCGCCGATCATGGCGGCCACGAGTTTGTTGTCTGTTTGTTACTTTTTATTTCTCATCTTATTTCATCGTTTTGTGTTTACCAACTTTTACCTTAATAATCGTTATGTTGTACGTGATTTGGAACTCCAAACTGCTGAGAATTTATGCCTTAGTTTTGTTGGAAATTCAATGTTTGTGATATCACCCTGGAATGTTTGTCCGTTGGCCGTCTCAAAACGTCTTATGTCTACTGGTTTCTTCAAATCTAAATTTGCCGTTACAAAGATTTCAAAGCATGGACTCACATCACTGTGTATTCCTGGTCATGACCCTCCTATTGACATTACAATCTACATGGATATTCATTGTAACCCTGGTCCTGTTGTGTTTGACAATGACTCTGACTTTCAGCAAGATTTAAATTCCGTTGTATCTCTGCAAAACTCAATTCAAAATTCCCGCTCAAATATGGTCCATACTTGTTGTCCTTTGATTGATTTTTGCTCTCAACCTACGATTAATCCTCGTTACTATTTTGATGTTCATCGTAGCCCTGGGCATGTATTGTTTGACTCTACCGTAAATCATGTTAACAGAAATTCAATTCAGTCATCTGGTACATGTAATCTAATTCCTCGACGTATTCCTGATCTGACTTACTCTCGTTCTGATTTATTTGATCTTCGTCGCCACTCTGTCAAGCTAGTCTCTTCTTCTTCAAGCTGCTATTTCTCAAAGCTTAAAGAGTTAAATATTTTTCGTTATCGTGGTAAGCGAGGAGGCAATGGCAAAAATGTGTCATCGTGTACAAAATCGCCTGTTAATCAACTAAAGTCATCAACAACAAACATTCCTGTATCTCTTCGACCTGATTCTACTTCAACTATAAATCACATGAAATTCTGTCTTTTAAATGCTCGTTCAATTAATAATAAATCTCTTGTAATTAAGGATTATGTTGTTGAATGAGATATTGATATTTTTGCTATAACTGAAACTTGGCTTAAAGATACTAATTCTGACTTTGTTGTGCGTGATATTTGTCCTACTGGATATTTTCTCATGTTCCTCGTCTTAATCGTACTGGTGGTGGTGTTGGCGTGATATATAAAAAGTGCCTGAAAATTAATCATCATGTAACAATATCTTACACATCATTTGAATTTATGGAACTGTTACTTCATCATCAATCATCTGCTTATCGTATTGTTATCGTCTATCGTCCACCTTCTTCAAATAGCTTGTTATTTTTTGATGATTTCTCCGCTCTCTTGGAACGACTGGTTACGTCTTCTGGCAAACTGATAATTTCTGGTGATTTTAACTTTCACGTCAATGACACTAAAGATAATAATGCTAATCGCTTTATTGATCTACTGGATTGTTTTAATCTGGCTGTCCTTAATCCTGACTTACCTACACATAAAAGTAATCACGTTTTGGACTTAATTATTACAAGACCTGATGAAAAATCTGCGACCAACCTTACGATACATGATCCTGTTTTATCTGATCATTATGCTGTTCATTGCATGTTATCTATTAACAAGCCTCTTCTTCGATCAAAAAACATTTCTTACCGCAAGTTTCGTGCAATAGACGCTGATTCTCTCCGACAAGATATTAAAGACTCTGCGTTATATCAATCTCCTGCTACTGAACTACCAGATTTGTGTACTCAATATGACTCTGTTTTATCATCTATTTTAAATAAACATGCTCCTTTACGCACTCGATCTATCTCCCTTCGTCCAAGAGCTCCATGGTATACTGATGATATCCATGCTAATAAAACAAAGCGTCGTAATCTAGAAAGACGTTGGCGACGTTCCAAATTAACGATTGACCGTGAATTATATATTGATCAATGTAATGTTGTTAAAAAACTGATCTTTGAAGCAAAAATGAATTATTATTCCAAATTGATTACTGATGCTGGTTCTAACAGTAATGATTTATTCCGTTCTATTGATCGATTGCTACACCGTACACCTGAAAAAAGACTACCAACCTCTACTTCACCCACAGATCTGGCTAACAATTTTGTTCACTTTTTTAAGAACAAGATTGTTAACATCAGAAATGGCTTCATTCCTAAAACACCTCTTTCCAATGATTTCTCTTATCTGGACTCACCTAAACTGGATTGTCAACTGGATTCTTTTTCACCTATCTCCACTGATGATTTATCTGCCATTGCGAGAAAGATGTCATCTAAATCTTGTAGTCTTGACCCTCTTCCTGCAAGTCTTCTACTTGGACAGTTTGGTGTATTACTGCCTACTATATGTGAAATTGTTAACCTGTCACTTCAAACTGGTGTTGTCCCATCTTCTCTTAAAGTTGCTGTTTTAAAACCTTTACTGAAAAAATCATCTCTTAATCATGAAGTTCTTGGTAATTATCGTCCAATCTCTAATTTAAAGAATGTCTCCAAAATTATTGGAAAAGTTGTTTCTCTTCAACTAAATGATCATTTATCTCTGAACGATCTCCATGAACCATTGCAGTCTGCCTACAAAACATTTCATAGCTGTGAAACTGCTCTTCTTCGAGTACAAAATGATATCCTCTACTCCATTGACAATCGTTGTTGTGTTGCCATGCTACTCTTGGATCTATCTGCTGCATTTGACACAGTTGATCATCAAATTCTTTTAAATCGTCTTAATACCAAATTTGGCATTTCTGGCATAGCTCTTCAGTGGTTTAATTCCTACCTCACTAATCGCTTTCAATTTGTTTCCATTGATGATTTTTCTTCCGAAGCTCTTCAACTTGATTGTGGTGTACCTCAAGGTTCTGTACTTGGTCCATTGTTATATCTCCTTTATACTTCTCCAGTAGCTGATATCCTACGACAACACAGAATGTCTTTCCACCTTTATGCTGATGACACCCAATTATATATTCCTTTCTCCTGTAATGATGATTTGTCTCTTAATGCTTCCATGAAACTGATTGAAAACTGTCTATCTGATATTGATGCTTGGATGACTACAAATAAATTGAAATTAAATAAAGACAAAACTGAATTCCAGTTATTTTCTTCAAAGCACAGTCCACAGTTAACTCTTCCATCTCTTCAGTTTGGCTCTGATGTGATAATGCCCTCAACGCATGCTCGGAATATTGGTGTTATATTTGATACACATCTAACTATGGTTCGTCATGTAAATAGTATCTGCAAGTCTTCTTTTTACCATCTTCGAAACATTGCAAAAATAAGGAAATACATCTCTTTGAAAACGACTGAAACTCTTGTCCATGCGTTCATATCCTCCAAACTTGACAATTGTAACTCTCTACTCTTTGGATTACCCAACAAACTTCTTGATAAATTACAATCTGTACAGAATGCTGCTGCCAGAATCATCACTCTTTCCAATAAACATGACCACATTACACCTATCCTTGTTAATCTGCACTGGCTACCAATCGAATCTAGAATTAAGTATAAAATCCTGTTACTTACCTTCAAAGCTCTTCATGGTCTATCCCCTAATTATATCCAAGAACTTATTTCAGTGTATAAACCCAAACGTAATCTTCGTTCTTCATCACAAGTTCTTCTATCAACACAATCGTACAATCTTAAATCTTATGGCCATCGCTCCTTCTCTGTAGCTGCACCTGAACTCTGGAACTCACTGCCAACATCTCTCCGTAATGTATCAAGTCTGGCCTCTTTTAAAACTGAACTAAAAACTTACCTCTTCAAATTTGCTTATTCTTTGTAATTGTCTTTTGTTACCAATATTTATTTAATTAGCGCTTAGAACAGATTTGTATTTGCGCTTTATAAATACATTATTATTATTATATTATATTATTATATATATAGTATCTAGTGTCTATTTTTCTTTCTTTGCTCTCACTATATGATATTTCAAAAGTCTAGTGTATCCAACATGGAAAACTCATATAAAAATTATAACAATTTTGTATCAATGAAATGTTACTTAAGTATGTTATATATTGTATTGTGTTGAGCTGTGCTGTGCTGTGCTGTGCTGTGCTGTGTTGTGTTGTGTTGTGTTGTGTTGTGTTGTGTTGTGTTGTGTTGTATTGACTATGTTTTGATATTTGACTGTTGTGTGGTTGTTGTTGTTGCTGTTGCTGTTGTTTGTTTTGTTGCTGTTGTTGATGATGATGATGCATGATGACGATGATTACGCTCCTGCTGTTGTTGATGTTCTTGTTGATGTTCTAGTTGTTTGTAGTTATTGTCGTTCTTGTTTGTAGTTATTGTTGTTCTCGTTGTTTTTGTGTTGTTTTTAGGTTAGTTTGTTTTTGTAAACTCCATTACAATTATCACCTATCAAAAATACATTAATTTTCACGAGGAAGAAGAATTTTTCACAATTGCTAACTCGCATTTCTTTATCGCCCACTGAAATCCATCAGCTCTGCTTGTGTGTACTCCACGCAGACTATCCAAGGTCTTGACAAATTCTTGAAAATCACAGAGAGGCTTTTCCTTTAAAAAGAAAAACCAAAACAAAGCTCGTACACGCATTTTCCTTTTCATCTTTTTACGTGTTGGGAAGGAGTTTAAAATAACCTTAAGTAGATCATGGGGATTTCCATATATTGTGTTCGGAGATGATTGTCTACATTTTGAATTTTACCCCTAAAGGGTACCGAAATTGACATGGCTCAAACTAGTTCTATCCCTATACAAGATCTCAATCTGGTATCAATTTCTGAAATATCATCGTCCATCTGTGATGACAAAAACGGTATTTTTTGTCACATTCTCCCCAGAGAATGTGACAAAAAATATAGTACCGGACAATAAAGCTCAGCTTATCAGTTTTGAAAGGGACAGGGTCTTTCTGGTAATCTTACCTTTTTACTTTGCATTACTTGTATCAAATCAGAATCCAGCTTAATTGCGGTTTGAGTTAGAGGACTAAGATCAACTGGTGATGATGTAGCGTAAAGAACAAGGGTATCAAAAGTCTTATTTGGTTCTTCAACTGAAAGATCTGGCTCAACCATTGTTCGTAATGAGTTGTTGGGGATGAAAACCCGTAGGATGTTAGCAATGGAGTTACCACTTTTGAGTTCTTCGAAGCTCTATGAGATAAGCAAAAATAACGATATTTTGACTGTCCCCATTGGTGGCTTTTCGGAAATGACCACTCTACACTCCACTATATTTCAGTGAGGATTGCGGGTGAAGACTTAGCGGTTGCTAAGCAAGAAAGAAGCAAAAGAGTGGGTTAGGGTTTCAACTCTAGCTTCTTGCGAGCTTAAGCAACCGAACAAGTACACCCAAACTCGAACATTTATAGAATATTATATTTTAAAATCTCATTGCTAAATATGGAATATTTTTCCAAATTTGGAATATGAGTAAATATTGAATATTACAAATATGGAATGTGATTACCTAATAAGGAATTGGCTACGTACCTCTTTAGTCGGATTGATGATATCTATTGCTCCATTAAACTGGTAAACTAACACAGAGATGTAAACGGGTTGGTTGGCGTTATTGTTGGTGACTTGAAAAACAAATCCATCGCCTGTGCCGTCTTTGAGCTTGTTGGACGCCTCGTCGACAAGGTGAGACTTCAGTGATATGTCAGAATCTATATCAAGAAAATGAATGAATGAATGAATGAATGAATGAATGAATGAATGAATGAATGAATGAATGAATGAATGAATGGATGGATGGATGGATGGATGGATGGATGAATGAATGAGTGGATGAATCAACCAAACAATCGATTTATTAATCAATCAATCAATCAATCAATCAATCAATCAATCAATCAATCAATCAATCAATCAATGGATGGATGGATGAACGAATTCGAACGAACGAACGAACAAACGAAAGAACGAACGAGCGACTGACAAACCGACCGACCGACCAACCGACCGACCGAACAAATGAGCGAACGACCGACCGACCGACCAACACCGACCGACGGAAGGAACGAACAAATGGACACGGACGGACGAATGAATGAACGGCTGAACAAATGACCGAAAAAATAAAACAATGAGTAAATGAATGAATGAATGAACGAACGAACGAACGACCAACAACCCGACCGACCGACCGAACACACGGACGATTGACATCTCAGTATAATATCTCTATCTAGTTTACCTTGTTTGAATAGTCTAAAATTTCACTATTTTTGATAAGTTATTTTACTTATTTTGCTAGTTTGTTTCTAAATTGTTATGATTGTAAATCCATTATTGTCATTGCTGTAAATTATCTCTAAAAATCTCTTTGAGATGAGGTAATAAACTCGTATTGTATTGTATTGTATTGTATTGTATTGTATTGTATTGTATTGTATTGTATTGTATTGTATTGTATTGTATTGTATTGTATTGTATTGTATTGTATTGTATTGTATTGTATTGTATTGTATTGTATTGTATTGTATTGTATTGTATTGTATTGTATTGTATTGTATTGTATTGTATTGTATTGTATTGTATTGTATTGTATCGACGGACAAATGAATGAATGAATGAACAAACGTAAGAAAGAAAGAAAGAATCGAAAGAACGATTGATTGAATTCATAGATCAATCGATTGATTGCATGCATGGACCTCCCCCACAAAAACTTGTCAATTATCTTTAAACGTGTTTTCTTACCCTGATTCAACGTGATTCCATTTTTAAGTCCCTTTTCGATTCGTTGCGTCTTCTGATCCTTTGTAAAGTAAGGTGTCATATTTTCGATCTTCATGACTTTAAAATCAACGTTGTGAAGAAAACTTTTGTCATTTGACGGTGACTGAGCTTTTTCAAGGGCAGCATTGTATCTTAACAAGCGACTTAGATTATCAGCCATTGTCTCTTCATGACCAATTCCCATTGGAGGCAAAATCATTTTCCCTCTACGATGTGCAACCCAACACATTCGCCTGTTATATTTAGGAAAAAAATAACGTATTGTTATATTAATATACCAAAGGTATTCATATTAAAATTAAATTAAAATTCCATGCAGAAAGCGTTCCAAATAACTTACGCGTTAATTTCCTGATTGGTAATAATGATATAATCTTCATCTTCGCTCGATGGTTCTTCATGAAATTGGATTAGCTTTGTATTCAATAAATACATCTTCAGTGTAAGAACTTTTTCCTTTACGATGGGATCATCACCGGAGAGCTTGATTATAGTACTATTGTTAAGTGGGTCAGGACGTCTCTTTGGCATTTGTATGGCAGGCAGTGGAAGCTGCCCTCTAGATCTTAGAAGTCTAGAAGATAAATGTACAATAGAATAAAATGCATAAATGGATAACAAGAATAAGGATGGATGGAGAAACGTAAGAAAGTAAAGGTGAATAAATGAAACTAAAGAGGAACAAAAAATTAAAGAGCGCGCGAGTGAGTGAATTAGAAATGCAGGGAGTTAGCTAAATGAACAAGCAAACACACCAATGAATGAATAAATGAATGGGTAAAGGAACGAATGAATGAATGGATGGATGGATAAATGAGTGAGTGCGTGCGTGTGTTAGTGCCAATGAAAGAAGAAATGAATGGATGAATATATGAACTAATGAATCAGTGGAAGAGTGAATGAACAAGAATAAAAAATGGTTGAATGGATGACATATGAATGGATGAAAGAGCCTTATTAGTTACTTACTCGATAATATTCTCATTAAGACTCGCTACTTCAAGTTGAAGGTCTGTAAAGTTTCTAGTTAAGGTAGCGACCTTATCTGACAGGCCATTAAGTTGAAGAGATGTTGGATCACAGGAACACTTGCATCGCATCTAAAATTGTATAGAATTATAAAGCAATATCTTTACAAGTGTGAAGCTTAGTCACTTTATGGGTGGCATAGTTGGTCGAGCGGTTAGGGCGCCGGTCTTTCACCGCTGTGGTCCGGGTTCGAGTCCCAGCTCATGCACTATGTGAGTTCAGTTTGTTTGACGTGTTGTCCTCTACCATGCCACGAGGGATTTTTCCCGGGTTCTCCGGTTTTTCCTCCAGCAAAAATCAACATGAGTTTATCGATGTATAAAAAATATTTAATGTAGAGGTAGTGAGCGTGAGATTATATTGTCCCCAAATTAGTGCGCAAGCGCTAGAAGACATGGACACTTAAATATGTAGCCTGTTATAATTATTATTTATAAAAACATTCGAAATGGCTGCCGTAACCGTGCCGTACTATGACCGTGCCATATTCACAGTCATACGAAGACGATTCTATTCTCAGTAGAGATCAGTAGACGCCATATTAAAGCAGTTTCTGCTTGTTTTTATACGTGATATTAATGTAGTTTGAATTTTCTACTTCCGTATTACGGTTTCTGGAATATTTAACGTAAGCAAGCAGTGTTTCGGGGTTTTTTTTATTTTCGTTGCGTTTTTGCATAAATCCAAACGTAAATAAAACGTGAACGTAACTAAACATTACAACAACATACATACTCCTACGTACCCTAAAAAGCACACTTATTTCAGGATCACCAATACCAACACAAGGATAAAACGTGTTGGATTGATCAGCGTTAAGATCTAGATAACCTTCACCAACAGTTCTACCATTCAGGGTAAACCGCACTGGTAATCCATGCTCGTTATTTTGACCAAAAAGTACTTCGCATCCAACAAGGTCACCTCTATATGCCATAGCATCTACAAACAAAAATTGAAGGTTTACCTGTGTATAGTCCAGTTTCTAGATTAATTACTAGAGACCGCTGAGCTTCCTGACAAAAGGCGCACATTTATACAGGGTAAGCCTCCTTTTCAAGTAAAACCCATGGGAGTAAACTCGATTTTTGTTTTGTTCTTTATGAACAATTTATGCATTTCTCTCACCGGTATTTCTGAATAATTTACGTTGACTCGAGGCTAACCCAGTGTTTGTGAGTCTGTCTAATTTTGCAGGAGGTATCATCAAACTCGAGAAAAGTCTATTGCTCTTAAAGATAGTCATACAGCAAAACCTCTTGAAAGCGGACACCAAAGGGTCAAAAAAGTGTTCATATTAACGAGAATTCATTTTAGAGAGGTGTCCGTATTAAAGAGGTGTTCGTATTATAGAGGTGTCCGTATTAAAGAGGTGTTCGTATTATTAGCAAGGACAGGTTCTACGGTAAAATCGTATAAAATATTAAGGGTTGGGATCTCGGGGCAGAGTCCTCAAATCTTGTTTGGCACATTCCAAACTAATCAATCAGTCTGTAGTTCAAACCTTTGCATTCTTTTCCATCTGGTCTGTTGTCCTTGTCAAAGATTTTCCCATCATCGACATGGTACCCTACGGTGTTATCAGACCAGCCTGGAAACTTATGGAGATCATGGTTGCTTTCCACTACTCCTATGGCTAGATAACGCTTTCTGACACATTCCTTTATCAAAACCTGAAACAGTGAATCGATAAAATACTCAGTTTCTTATAATATGACCGCATGAATTTACTCGGGATATCGAATTGAACGCTTTACTACAGTTGAATGGATGAACTGCACAGATCAGAACAGTGACATCAAATCGGATTGAAGTTCCATGTGGTAAGCGTCATAGTTAACGCGAACGTGGTAAACGTTATAGCAAACTTGGATTTTCGTGAATGTGTATTGAACGTGATCGTTACCTAACTGTCCCGTAACCGTGATCGGCCTGACGTTGCGTGTCGTATGCGTTGCAGTTAACGTGATCGTGAATGATGCTAAATGTCTCTATTGATTCAGTGATAACATGAACAAAGTTTGATTTGTAAACTGACCTCAAATCCAGGTCTTTGCGTAGAAAGAGGATAGACGTTTCTAGCCACATGGTTTTTGCGATCCCTAGGCTCTGTAATACATCGGCAGTCTGGAAAGTCACACGCTGTATAAAACAATCTCTGCCCTTCTACAGAAACCCCACGACTTTCCCAGTCCTGGAATGAACACACACAAAAATTCGCACGTCAGTTAGAAGAAGTGGTAGCAGCGCAAGGATAGCCGCTCTTACCAGCAGGTCAGGACAAGCAATACGAGTAGCGCTAGGACATACATAAGAGAAATCTAAGCAATGCTAGAGCAACAGTTATAGCAACAGTACGCATGGAGGAACATATAGTATTGTGATAGTGCAACAGAGTTGTTTTATTTAACCCATGCAAAGTTGGCAAACTAATAGTAAGTAGGAGACTCTAAACCCATTGTTTTCTTTGTTTTTTTTATCAACTAGAACAAACTGAATAGTAGCCGTATTTACGGTTTAAAATCAAATCACTCAGCACAAGTAGAAAGAGTAAAGGCGCTGTTACACGCTGAAACTTTCCTTTGAAACTTGCCTCAATCGCCGTTGCGAGACGAGTTTCACAACGCATTGCACCGTGTAACATGGTCATTTAGCTGAAACTTCCCCCGGGTCTGTTTCACGAGACTGTTTCACGAAAAGAAGGGCTGCTTTCTACTCCTGCAACAGAAACTTGAACAAGTTTCAGGACGAAATTTCAGCATATGTAACACCCCTTATGAAATTCCTCTCGCATCGGCGATCGACACAAGTTGCAGATAAAAGTATCCCAGCGCGTGTAAGACGCCTTAACAAATGAAGCATCGGCAACAATAGCTAGCAATATTTACAGAAACAACTTTTGTTGGAGTAGAAACATTTAAAGTAGGACGAGCTAGAGGGAGTTGAAGCTACTTCCTGGAGCAAGCTAGCAAACCCGTTGTTACAATTGTACATAGAAACTACTCCAGTAACATTGGTATAAATGAAGGTGCAAAACAGTGTTTCTATACTAGCACTAAGTATGTTAGTTAAGTGGAACACAGACATCGAAGGGAGAAGAGAAGTGTCCGTATTATACAGGTTTGAACTTAAGCAGATACCCATTAATAAGAGTGTCCAACTGTACTGTATAACAATTTATAACATATTTGAGATATAACGCGCGCGCTGATTGGCTGGCTACCATGTTTATATCAGAGGACAGAGACATGGCTCGCTCGAAAATATTTTATAAAAGCGATATAAAACAATCGCTTATGTCTCTGTACTGTGATATAAACACTCTGGAAGATGTAGAGCACTTGAACAGCAAGAGAAGCTAGCCTAAGCTTGCTTTCTCTTGCTCTACATCTTATCACAGACCAGAGACAGGCGCGCGCGTTTTATATTCCTTAAATATAACAATTGGCTGAGAGCAGTGCTGTTTCAAGGACATTTAGTGCAGAAAAAAACAGGAAATTAAGTGCAAAAAACGGCGTCAAAATCAAAGTTAACGTTTCTTTAGTTCTGTTGTTCATATCATCTAGCATCAAAACTATGCACATAGCATCCTAAGCTTGCTTTTCTCTTGCTCTACATCTTACATCGTGTTTATATCACAGACCAGAGACATGCGCGCGCGTTTTATATTCCTTAAATATAACAATTTATAGACGACTTTCAAAAATGGCGGGCTCATTGTTCACGATAACGAGGCCAGAAAGGCCTCCAAAATCAACATCACATCAAATGATCTAAATATATAAAAATTATCCTGTAAAATGCACATAAAATAGGTATTTTAAAAGGAAAAGGAACACATCGTCTTTGATAGCAATAGAAGTGTCGCCACGCTTATTTTCTGGTAACAAGGCCTTTGTGGCCTCGTTCTCATGTACTAGGCCGCCATTTTTGAAAGTCGTCTATGCAATTTATTTATATAACTTATTTATATAATTTATTTTTTTACAATTGTTTTTAATAATATAATTTAATTCTGTTATTATATATTGTACTACATTCGACCTGTTCCTAGGATTTTACCCTTTTCGCAGCCAATAACCTTTTGATATAACAAGTACTCACCGAAGTACTGATTGCCTGCACGTTGTGCTTAAATACGTTTTCTGCGATATGTCCAGTCAGGTGACGACTGTCCTTTGTCTCTCTCATCACGTGATCCAATTTATCATCGGCTTCAAATAATGAATATATACAAAGGTTAGATTTATCAATATTCAAATAACAATAAACTATAGATTATTGATCGATGAACGAACGTAACCAACGAAAACGAATTGTATGTGGATAGTATCTCACAGCCACGAATAGATAGTTTTCGTAAGTAGCTGGCTAGAGTTTCACGAAGTCTAATTAGCGCTAGTCCAAGTCTTAAGCAGTCATTTATTGTAATCATGAATATCGTGCCTATGAGCGACCTTAACAAAGTACAACGGAACTTCAAAGTGTTGATAGAAAATCGCAGACTAAGCCAACGATGAATTTTGTATATGTATGTATGTATGTATGTATGATATGCATATAAAAATGTGTCAGTATCTTACTCAGTAATAAGATTCTTTTAATATTACTGACCTGTAATGGGAAATGAATATCCATATTCTGCAAAATATTCAGTTTGAAGATCTTTGATGAGAGCTCGAAATTCCTGTCAATCAAAAGAAATGAATTGAAACTTCAGGTTTTGTGTTCATAATACTACATCGATGATGCTGATAATGACAATGATGTTTTCGATGATAAATTGTGGTTCTGACCACAGTAAGCTGTGTTGAATGTCTGATCCTTCTTTTAAAATAATTTATTTATTACGCTCGCTCTGATTGGTCACGAAACGTGTGATTAGAGTCACGCATAGATGACGTCATTGAGTCTTACGCGCGCACTGATTGATTCAAATGTTTTGATGAATATGTTAATCATAAATCAAATAGATTCCATTTTTCCGTGAGTCTGTACTCTAACACATAAACAAAAGACGTCAAAATGTGGTGAGAACAACAGTCACGCCACTCTCTTCTGGCATGCACTTCTTTGTTCTCATCACATTTTGACGTCATCTGTGCAACTATATCAGAGTAAAGACGCACAGAAAAATGGAACCCATTTGTTAAATAATGACATGGGATGTGAGCAGACGATCATTCATGTTGATGATGACGATGTTGGTGGTGGAGGTGATGATAATGATGAGTGATGATAATGATGATGATGATGATGACAATTACGATGATGATGCCTGATATTACCTTAGGGTCTGTTTCTTTCTCGTCATCACTTCCAAGTTTTATTTTGCAACAAAAACGACAGATGAGTACGACAACCAGTGAAATGATATTAAAAGGAACGGGCACTGGATGGTATACAGTGTATGTTCTGATTGTCGAGGCTTTCCTGAACGACCATTCACGAAACGCATTGTCCTGTAGTCAAAAAATACATGTAAACAAACCTTTACCTTATACTTAACTAGCATACATTTTTGAACATTTTTGTAATCAGGTATGATTGTAACATTCAATATGTTCCTTGTTGTTGTCTCTGATTTCTTGGATTTAACTTTAAGCCAGGAACATATTGAATATTACTAGCATATCTTCCTCTCCATGCACAAACAAGCTACACAGATTACCACACGGTTCAAGCTGCCGAGTGAATGTCTATGTCGCGGTTTTCTTTGACGACTTAATAATAGTTTATATAATAACTGGTATATCACACGCGCGCTCTGATTGGTCTAGAACCGTCTGTGTTTACAGTACACACACATAGATCATGTCATTGAATCTTACACATGCCCTTATTGGTTGAAATGCGGTTTCGATGAACATTATATAAAAAATAGATTCCATTTTTCCGTGGGTCTGTACTCTAATCACTCTATAGATGCACAGAAGACGTCAAAATGTGGTGAAAACAACAATCAAGCCACTCGACTTCGTCTCATAGCGTACTTTTTTGTTCTCACTACATTTTGACGTCATCTGTGTGTCTATTAGAGTACAGACGCACGGAGAAATGGAGTTTATTTGTTAATAACGTAAGAGGGGTACCGTGTACCCTGATAAGAAGTCGCTTTCCTTACCTCAATTCTCTGGTACGTGTTAGTCAACAATGCTATCAACATATTCATCAGCAGTATTACAGACAATGCCAAGAATGCAATGAAGAGTAGCTTAGCAAGAACTTCTGACACTTCGTCAGGAGAATCCATACCATCAACACCTCCACCAGCTCCTACCAATGACCATGTAAGGTGCTTGAAATAACGCCACCAACTAGAAATTAAACAAATCAGTGAACTTCCATAATACGAACAAATAGAAGCGTCCGGATTACAGAAGTTTTGATAACGAGGAGATATAATAGATATTTTAAAAGTCAGTTAGAAAAGTGCGCCTACCGAAACGCATGGGCGATCTCAGACGAAATGGAATCTTTTCAGTGGTTTTCTGGACATATGCACAGTTTCTAGCTCAGAGCAGACATAAGTCGATCCACATATGTGGATCTACGTCCACAATAAAACAGCGTTTTTCTTTTGGCGAGAAAACGTGATAAAAGATGCGTTTTCGACGCCTTTTTTCAAAGTGCAAATTCTAACAAAAGTTTATGCTTATATATTTAGAGTATACTGTTTGGATATGAATAAAACACGATATAGTCCCTCGTCGCAAGTTCACCAATCAGGGCCAGAGTTAAGTTACATTTTTAAGGTCTTTTTGTGTTTTACGACAATTCATCATACGTACCATGATATTCCTTTCTGTGTTTTACACAGCCTTTAGAGAAAGAGCAAAAAAGACATGTTATTAGCAAAGAAATTCTATTATGAAGACACAGTGCCACAACGGGAATCGAACTCAGAACCACAGAATTACGAGACCAACGCTCTAGCCACTCGACCATGCTACCATGCCAATAAAAGCGATTTCCTGATTTGTAGTTTTCTTTCTTGAAGCAAGAGAGCCTTTTGCCACGGGTTTTCCGGGATATTTCTGTCAGCGTCTGTTGCGAGGAAAGATCTAGGAAAGATATGGTAACCGAGAACGCTCGGGAGGGTGTGTTACAGGGGTAAAATCCCGGGGGTAAGATTATATGTAAACTAAAAATAAGATTAAAGACATACCCAGTTGTAGAATTCTTTCCCGAGGCAGCTATTCCACCAGAAAAAATCTTGGTAATGGCGAAGGAAAAGGCCAACAAAGATGTAACAAGCTGAGCGATGATTACAAAAACGGTTTTAATGATTTTAAACAGGGCGATCTGTATGATTCCAGTTGATTGGTTAGCTTCTGCGAGCTCACCGCACGCTCGAAGACTAATGAATATGACATTGATGCCATACAGATATGCTGCTACAGCAATCATTCGACTCGTGTCAGAACCCCTTGTGTAGTAATACCACGTGACAAAACGAAGGATTAACAGAGCTATGTAGATTACTATGGTAACGAAATCCACGAAGTTCCAAGTATCCCTGGCAAGAAAGAACATTTATTGTTAAATTTACCAGTAACATGATATGATTAACGAATAGATTCCATTTTTCTGTGCATCTGTACTCTAATAGATGCACAAATGACGTCAAAATGTGATGAGAACAAAAAATTAGACGATAGCTTTGACTGTCGTTTTCACCACATTTTGACGTCATCTGTGCATCTATTAGAGTACAGACCCAAGGATAAATGGAATCTATTTGTTTTATATAATATTAATCGAAACACTTTAATCAATCAGAGAGCGCGTAAGATTCAATGACGTCATCTATGCGTGTACTGTACCGTAATCACAGACGGTTCTCGACCAATCAGAGCGCCCGTAATATACCAAGAAAGTGGGGGTTCGAACTCTCCTTCCCTCTCCTCCCGTTTGCAGCAGCTTACAAACTTGCAAACGTTTTAAATTTCAGTTCATTCAAACTTTGTCCGGCTCTTCGAGAACGTACAGTCGCCGGACTAAACTTCTCAAGTCGTCTTTCTTGTTTCTATGTCAAATTGCCTTCTACAAGAACTCATGCAAAAGAAACTGAATGTTCTCCTTTTCTTTCACTTTCACTGATTTTCGTCAAGAGTTTTGGGAAAATATTGCGTTCACTTGCATCATTAGCGCACTTAAGTGAAACCTTCACCGACTTATGTTCTGATCGTCAATATCCTACCTCAAGTAGTTCACCACTAAACTAAACAGCCGTTCATTTTTCAATTTGGAAGAGTTTGTTACGATAAACTGGTCTATTTCCATGAAGATCCTTCCAACAAAGAACACCATGATTATCCATTCCAGAACACTTAATCGCGGACCCGTTGTTTGAACGCATACGGCATAATGAAGAAGAAGCAGTGTCAGGTAGCTAAGCACGTCCCGAAAGAAGATGAAATACGGTGTCTCGAAGTAGTTCTTGTACCGTTCTGTTGAAACAAGAGAAACGTTAAACATCTCAGGACCGAGGTACAGGATAGCAACGCATTTCTTCTTAAGAACGTCTGTGCAATTTATCAGTTAATTTTAGAGTGGATTAACACTAATTGGGGGAGATCAGTTGATCACTGTGGGGAAGGATAATTTCAGAAACCAACTATACCTCTGTTTTTTTAAACATTAATATCTAGAAATATACACAACATTCTAAATAATGAATTTTCAGTCACCGTTACTTAAAAGAGAAACATACCATAAAGATCTGGTTTCCTTGGAGCTAAAAATTGAAAACAGAAAGTACAAATGGAAACATTAAGAGAAACTCACAAATTACAAATAATCGCAATCATTAGGGAACTGAATCACGAGATGTTTTTGCATGGACGGACGAAGGTCGTGCGTACGTTTTTGTTTGTACGGTTTTGTTCTGCGCACAGAACGTGGAAAGGCCTCAACAGATGTTCTAGGGAGAACGGAAAAATCATTTATGACAGCGCACGCACGATCAAAAACGTACCGACGTCCGTGTTGACAAAAAAGGCCTCCATCACCATGCACACAACCATCACTATCATCATAAAAAATATAACATAGCTACGATAAAATACGCACGATCTGATTGGTTTATAAGCGTGCGCGTGCAAGTCGCCTACCGTGCAACTATAACTCAATAAATGCACTCTGTGTAGTGGACATTTCTTAATGTAGTACATGTTGTACAGAATTTGTTTTGTGTTTTGCATGTAAGTGCAGCCACATTCGCATCGATTACTAAAATGTACCACTTTGATCAAGAATAATTACAAATGCAGTAAGTTTATACTAACGTAATGCTTCGCTGCCTTTGCAACAATTACGAAGACAATGGCACAAATACAGCACCAAGAAGACCAGAGGGAAGAGAACCACATCAATGATCGACCACATAATTAGTAACATCCAGTGGAATGAATCACTATAGGATCCTTCACCAAAGGCTTTGTAACTCAGCTCGTAATATGATCCCAACCATTTTCTCATGAACAGGTTATGTGTCACGGGATGGGAGAGAAACTACGATAACGAGAAATATGAAGATCAAAACCTTTTGCTGGACAATAATTACAGGACGAGTAGAACAAAAGAGGAAACGTAGGTGATTGTAGAGAGGTGGTCATTGTACAAAGGTGGTCATTGTCCAGAGGTGGTCATTGTACAGAGGTGGTCATTGTACAGAGGTGGTCATTGTACAGAGGTGGGCATTGTCCAGAGGTGGTCATTGTACAGAGGTGGTCACTGTACAGAGGTGGTCACTGTACATAGGTGGTCACTGTACAGAGGTGGTCATTGTACAGAGGTGGTTATTGTACAGAGGTGGGCATTGTCCAGAGGTGGTCATTGTACAGAGGTGGTCACTGTACAGAGGTGGTCATTGTACAGAGGTGGTCACTGTACAGAGGTGGTTATTGTACAGAGGTGGTCATTGTAGGGAGGTGGTCACTGTACAGAGGTGGTTATTGTACAGAGGTGGTCATTGTACAGAGGTGGTCATTGTACAGAGGTGGTCATTGTCCAGAGGTGGTCACTGAAGGGAGGTGGTCATTGTACATAGGTGGTCATTGTACAGAGGTAGTGGTCATTGCAGAGAAGTTGGATGTACCTTTTTGTTGTGAAACGAGAGAGATTTTTCCATGACTGGATCAAAATTTGTCTCAAAGATGTTCCTTCTCTCCTCGTCGTTTTTCAAAGGATTCAAGAGATAATAGGCAAATTCTTCTACTGAGATGCCAAGAGAGGCAAGATCTTCTTGGTCCGGACCAGCATGGACTTTCGCTATTTTTTTCAACCTGTGACTGACCTGTGTTTTAAAGTACCACAGTTGAACCAACCGGACCCTAAAGTCGCCGTAACTAAGAGCAACTTGAGGCGCCTTTGGGCGACTTAAGGCGATTTAAGCACAAATTGGCCAAAACGTCGATGGGACTTAAGGCAACTCTGTGCGATTTAAGGCGACTTTGTGCGAATTAAGGCGACTTTTGTTTTGAGCCCGGAGTAGGCCTAACCATAGTATAAAGCGGAATGCGTTTCCAAGTGAGTATGGATTTGTAGGAGATGTGTAGGAGCTGCGCTTATATTACTTTGACCTACTTGCTGAATAGATGTTACACGTTGCACATTACTTCGAAACAATGCAAAACATTAGAGTTTGTTCGACTTTTTTTGCAACTTCCAATGCAATAGTTCGTTGCATTGCAAGTTGCAGAGAGAGATATTACACAGGCAATTTCCCCTGCAACTCCCCATGCAACGTTGCATTGCAAGTTACAAGAATATAATGCCTAGTATAACAGATAAGCCCTTAGTTCTATAGTATATGAGTATCAATAAACCGTTTGTACGAACCTCTAATGACTTTTCTATGCTATTGGTGTCACAATTAGCCAGTCCATAAGGTGTAATTTCTTCGATGATTTTATCGGCATCCATGTCTCTTAAGGCTTGGTTCAATCGATCTTCATTTTCTTTCAGCCCTGTATGACATCAATGGAAAATTAATTATCAAGGGAAGATACAAGTCTTGCACAGTCGACCACACCTTGTATTTCTCTCCTCATCTGTTGCAGGGACGCTTCGTGGCTTAACAAGCAAACAAGCAACAAAGCAAGCAACAGTAACTAACACACATCTGTTGTGTGCATTTTTGTGCAGGGACAATTGCTTTGCAACTTGCAGCGCAACAATGTTGCTACAGATGTTTCAAGATTTTATTGCAACTGTGACCTAAGGTGCTGTTATAAGGTGTATTTTTTCCTGCAACTCGTCTCGAGGTGGTGTTACGAAACACATTTCACGAGCCATTGCAGCGTGTAACATACCCTTAATTTTTATATTTTTCTTTAAAAAAATATTACGATTGGCTGGCCAAGGTTTTTATTAGGCGCTCCAAGTCTAAGTCTGATAATCACATCATTGTCACAATTCACACGTGATCTCATGTCCTCCAATGAGGAGCTTATCAATAATTACGTCGATAAACTGTTGATGATACGTACATTTAGTTATTTCACGATCGCGATTGGTGTTAGGTGACTGTAAGAACAAAAACAAAGACGGGATCGTTAGTATATTGAATCGATGTTTGGGGATATCTACTTGAAGTGTCGATAATAGAGAGGTGCTTCGACCAAGCGGCTTGTCTCTCGGGTTAAATATTAGCTTGTGAACATGTTCTTGTGGAGGGAGGAAGGGGAGAGCAGAGGGGGAGTAGGAGGGCAGTGGGAGGGGGAGGGGGATATTGAAGGGGGAGGAGGAAGGGGAGGGGAGTGGGGGAGGAGGAGGGATTGGAGACAGGAAGGGTAGGGGATAGGAAGAGGGAGGGAAGTGGATTGGAGAGCAGGGAGGGAAGAGGACAGGAGGAGAGAGAGGTGGAGGATGAGATTGAGGTTAAGGGAAGGGATTGGAGAGGGAGAGGGGAATGGGAGGGATTTCAAGAGGGAGAGGAGTTGAATGGGGAGAGGGAAGGGATTGAAGAGGGCCTGAGGGGAGGGGCAAAAATAAAGAGTATGCATCCCATAATAATAATAAAGAGTTCACATCCCATACCCCCTGGAAAGGCAAAACTGTCTCCCTCCGCACCATGAAAATTAATGTTCAATATTCAGAATTCAGCTCAACTCACCTGGGTGTCAAATACCTCTAATGCCTGAAATTTTATATAAAAGAAAGAGCAGATTTGTGTATGGATTTAAAAGTATTAAAAATCGCATCACAAATTAATGAAATGATATATCTTGTATAAAACGTTTACACTTGTAGCATATGATGAAACAATAGCTAATCTTGTAAAGAACAAGTGCAAAATCTTTATTGAGTCGATCAATTACCCTGATAAATTTGAAACCTCATCCGTTTTTTTCTTCTATCCTTAGCTTTTTCTCTATCCACACCGAAACTGTATTTATTCAGGCCAAAAGAAAAGACGGCATAAATGATTTAAGTGTTAACAAAAGGTCTTTTCTTGCTTCATAAATCATTACTGAACCTGGATCATAAAATTTCGAAAATGAATCGATTTCCAACGTGGTCGAGTCTGCGCTCCTCAAACATGATGCATTGCATGCGCAGTCCTTTTCTCGATTCAGTCGCTTCTCGGCCAGTTTCACCGGAGTTCAGGAGAGTCGAGGGACAATTTCGGCCCACCCACCTCCCCTGGTGGCTATTAAAGTCGAACCGAAGCTCCGCTTGCCTATTGCCTCGGCATTAGCGGCAACCTCGCATAACTTATCACTGACTGGGCAAAAGGAATGCATTGAGGATATCCATATAATATTAACTAACTGTAACAATAATAGATGGACTAGATGAGTTTGCACATTTATTCATATTAGTGTGAACATAGACTGAAAGTATTATTGAAGTAACATCAAACACTTACTGTAGATTGAACCTGACGTGCCTAAAAAATATATCAAGAAAATATATATATATAAGAATATTTGACATTTCTGAGGTTAAACATTTGAAGGAACAAAATACATGAATGAGTCTTTCATTCAAAAAATAAATGAATAAATAAATGAATAGATTAATGATTGTTGATTAAGTCATGGAAGAAAAATGAAACGAACTAATGGATAGTTGAAAAATAAATGAGTGGAAACATTGCGAGTAAATACTTACCCGTACGTTCGACATCCTGGTATTTCCTATTCTGCACTAGCTAGACCCACTTGTATCCTTCTCTGCTAACAGGACAAAAAAAAAATCAAAACTAACTTACAAAAAACGCCAGAAACACTCAAGTCTATACTGCTGGTATAACACAGGTGTTTAAGCCACATGTCCACTTTAGCATTATAAACGGACAAATTTCACAATGCGCCTGAGTCGTTAATTTTGGTCTTTTATTTTTGTATTTATCGGGATACGTTAATAGAATCAAAGTTAATAGAGTGAAATGGTTAAGAAACCCATTGTTCTATCTTTTTGTTCACTTTTTCCAACCGTGACCGTGCACACAACAAAAGCTTTCCTACATATATTAGACAATCAGCCAGTGAAAACGTTTGGGTCAGTTCAATTAAGCATAATAAATGAAGGTAAAACAAAAGATTGTACACGATTAAAACCGTACTGCATCTCCATGCTTGCTTCTTTGTCAGTCCTTTTGATGTTTGCCGAGTTTCCAAACCATTCCGCTCTATATATTAACTTTGATAGAATAGAATAGAAAATAGAAGCCGGTTCTTGTACAGGTCACCGGTAGTGGGCGCGCGCGCGCGTCCTGTCCCGATCCACGCGAATTCTGACATGGGTTCTAGGATGACCCTAGTGCTAGGATGATCCTAGTATCATGTAAAGGCCCACTCAGGTAATTAAATGATTTTGTACGCTTTGACGGCTTTAATTACTCGTGCCCAGGCCTTTAGGCCGGCACGAGTCTAGGTTTGCGTTTTCAATCTATCGTCGTAGTCGAGAATGTGCCATGAAAACGAGGCAAGCCACAGGCACCCCAGGCAATCATTTAGAGCCGTGTAACACCAGCGTATACAGCAAATAGACGGGTCCGGGTTCGTAATCCTCATGGAACAAAAAGAATTTTCTTTTTTCGCCTTGTTATGTAGTAAATATTATCTTTTCATTTTTTTGTATGCTTTTTTCTGGTTTTGAAGCATTTTAAGCTGTCTTTTAATTTGATTTAATTTCCAATATATTTTGACTCAAGCGACAGCTTGTCTGGCGATTGTCTGGCTCTTCGATTTGAGAAATTCAAGAATGTATTTCAATGTTATTCTCTGTTATTAAATGGTATGGCTAAAATTTTTGGGCGTACAAACTAAATTAATACTATTAGAAAGTCAATGATTACAAAGCAACAGCTACTTTAAAATATCAAAGAAAATAGCGACAGAGGTCAAACAGGTCACCCAAACAGGACGGTGTGCTTTCGTGACGCTACAACTAACATGATGTGAATCGCTGTTTTTAAAATACCCTAGCAGCTATAAAATTACTTAATAATATCAGACACAAAGGCAGCTCATATATAATTGCCTTTTTAATTGGAAATTTAGGAGCGAGACCGATACCTCCATGAGTTCAAATCAGCTTGCCGGCGAATAAGCAGACAAATATTCCACCGTTCAGTACCGAACTCAAAACGTGACCAAACTGGCTTTAAAACATATTTATTCTTATGTCAGACTGAATTCCACTTGGGCACGAGTAAACGCACTATGTGCGTCTAGTTACTCATTAATTTATGCGTTGTTATTGACCAAAAACATGCCGAGTAACTACAATGCCTTTGTTTCAACGTATACAATAATAATCCGACATAATGTAGTAGTAGTGAAAGTGCCGCTAAAATGAGATTTTCATTTTCCAGAACAAAACTACACTTTAGAAAGTAAGGTATTTAATTAATACTTTCGAACATTTTCGATACCTTCAATTCAACTACCTTTATCAGGCACAGTAAATTAGTATTATTTATACTTATATATATAGCTAATTCAATTAACGTTGGCGCTGAAAAAAGCCTATAAAAGCCTAAAGCTTTGAGAGCGGAATTCATGAAAAATTTTATCACCGTGACATCATTACAATAAAAAACTCCCTGTATGCTTGCAAATTCTACAACTTGGATAAATATTCCTTAATTTCTGAGGTGGCCTACAGAAAAGTTTGTGAGTACACAAAAGATATTTGAAAGGCTTTAGCCTTCAAAGGCTTTTCAGCGACAACGTTAATTGAAATAGCTATATACAATTGTGGCAAAGGTAAAGGCAAAGCACTTATTTAGCGCTCGAAGTTCCTTCAGCTAGAATTACCACCGTGTGCAAAATTACGCGTCCCGCCAGACTATAGGCTCTATACAGGGAATTTGGTCAATAGGCCACGAAAAATCCAGGCAGAGGCGTCGTTGTCTTTACTTATGTCGGAACACTTTGTTGGCTTCCAGGTGCCAACTTTAGTTTGGCGGGACGCGTAATGATTCATACTCCCCTCTCTTCATCAGTGGTCCGTTTTAAGGGTATCTAAAGCTAATCTAAGCTACACGGAAGGGAAAGAAGTCGAAACAAGTGTGAGATCACTGAGAATCCAACTCGGACCTCTCGCATCAGAAAGCCGCACACTAACCAACCAACGTACTAGCGAGCTTCACTTGCTCCTATAAACCTGACCAAGTTGACCATTAAAGGTAAACTTGTTATAAAATGTGTTTCAAGTCAGCGAATGATTGAGCAAAATCGATGAACTTTCAGAAAAAAATGTGAAAATTCTTGGTGGTTTGACCTTTGACGCTTGTAATTTTGACGGTTCTGATCTTTCAATAGTAACCTTGACAAGTTCAAACTAGGTCTTTGATGCCAGTGATTGAAATGTTAAAACGTCCAAGCACGCGGACATTAATCTACCCTTTGCTTTCCAAACAACAACTGTTATTCTTGAGAATATGTGTCGGACTCTCGAGCTTCCAGCAGTGTTTCGTGTCATCTGTCCTAGGGGAGGCACAAACTATCGAGTTGGAATTCGAGTTCGAGTTCGAGTTGGACTTCGAGTTAGGTTTCGAGTTGAATATAAAATATATATAAATAGAATAGTGTTAAATCGAGTGCAAACACTAAAAGTGTGCAACATAAACTGAATAGTTCAAAACAGTACTAAATTATGCTAAATTTCAGCTACTTTTTTTTTGAAATCCTGAATTCACCGTATAATTGAAGTTTTGCGGGATGGCACGAACCGACCACAATGTTCAGACCTGTTTATTATATTTTAGTCTGGTCACTGTTTCCCGCCGCTCGCACGGCAACCTACTTAGATAAGTTCTTTCTGTGAGCTGTTGGATACTTCTCTCTGTATTTCTACTTTTTTATACAAGCGTATTACTAATACGATTAAGAGCACTATACTGCAGGCTCTCTAAAGTCAAAACTATAAAACTGCACGTCACTGGACTGTAATTAAATCATGGTCAAATTTGCCATAAATTCAATGTTTTTTGTTTTTTTTTTTCATTTGTCGACCCAATTTACCCTCCATCCTCGACAAATACCCTCGAGACTCGACAAATCGACAAAAACCTACTCTTGCGAAGGGAGTTAGCTGTGAAAATGTACCGTCTGTACTAATTCACTTTGTACAGTACTAATCGACACGCTACAACTTCTGCTACAACTTTTGTTTTATTGTTTTCATTTAACTCATTTCAAAACTGATATATGTATATTATCTCTATCTATGTCAGTAAAAGAAGTCACTACAATTTGTATTTCGATTTGCATGTGAAAGAGCGCTTCAAATTAAGAAGCTCCCCTAGTAACTAAAACACATTTAGAAGACATTTTTATTCTCTATTTTTTGTCATTATAAGTAAAAACGATTTGTAAGCAATATATAAGTAACCTATAAGCAATCTCTAATAGAATACATTACTTCGTCAATTTTGAATATAACATTCCTCGCTCCGATTGATATTAACCCAAATTAACTCGAACTCGAACTCGAAGTCCAACTCGAACTCGAACTCGACTCCGAACTCGACGTTTCGCGATTCCCCCGTCCTAGTATATATACACGCTGAGCTTTTGGGATTTGGAAAAGCTTTTAGAATTCTCTGAATATGGTTGACAGTATCCTTGGAACTAATGGAATTCACTTGAGTGTAGTATATTAAATAACAATGAGGTTATGCCAGTATATAACTAAAACAATCTAATAAAGAATTCTATCTTGAATATTTTAAAAGTAAGGAAATATTAAATATATTAAATATTTCAAACTGAATCCGTCTAGCCAGTCATACATACCATAGAGAGCTTCCAAGCCAAAGCTTACACGGCGTCAACACTGAACTCGTTTAGGTTGAAATGAAAATGCAAATATGGAGTAACACTTCTTGTTTTGAAGTCGATTGTTTAAAATGTAGTAGAGCGCGACAAACGCATATTTAATAGATACTAACGTGACTATTCAAAACCTTATTTGATGCTATTTTAAGAATGAAGGGAGTAAAGTTCGTGGAAATGTGATCCTGAGAATTCTGGAAGTAAACACCAGTGGACATGAAACTGAAAGTTCATGCAAGTGTAACATGATCGATCCGGAACTTAGTAGTATTGCAAGTACATCAACCACAGGCAGCCCTGCAGGCTCAAGCTAGGCTCCAACCGGATGTACATCTTCTCAGTTGCGTTTATAATGGAAATCTCTACGGACTCGCTAAACTTTTTTATTCTCTAGTTTTCAAAATATTGACTCCTTCATACTTTCTTGATACTTTTGATAGAGTTTGAATTTTTAAGCTGTATAGACCGGTTCTTTCTCGATGTAACAGTCCCGAATTTTTTTCCAGCAATATGTTCCTAATACCAGGTCTCCAGCTAATACCAAGTTTTAATTCAACACACAAGTTTAACCTGAAGGTTTTTCAAAGACTTGATATTAAGTGCAATATTTTAATACCAAGTTGTATAAGGGTGTGTTGAGCTTACAATTTTAATACTAAGTAATCAAGGACACTTGGGACAGCTGGGACACTTGGGACAGTTGGGACAGTTGGGACAGTTGGGACAGTTGGGACAGTTGGGACAGCTGGGACACTTGGGACAGCTGGGACACTTGGGACAGCTGGGACAGCTGGGACAGCTGGGACACTTGGGACAGCTGGGACACTTGGGACAGTTGGGACAGCTGGGACACTTGGGACAGCTGGGACACTTGGGACAGTTGGGACAGCTGGGACACTTGGGACACTTGGGACACTTGGGACAGCTGGGACACTTGGGACAGCTGGGACACTTGGGACAGTTGGGACAGCTGGGACAGCTGGGACACTTGGGACACTTGGGACAGCTGGGACAGTTGGGACAGCTGGGACAGCTGGGACACTTCGGACACTTGGGACAGCTGGGACAGTTGGGACAGCTGGGACACTTGGGACAGCTGGGACAGTTGGGACACTTGGGACAGCTGGGACACTTGGGACAGCTGGGACACTTGGGACAGCTGGGACAGTTGGGACACCACAGGAATCCCAACATATCAGTTTTATGGCTAGGACACTTGGGACAGCTTGGGACACCACAGGAACATATTGCTGGAAAAAAATTCGGGACTGTTACATCGAGAAAGAACCTATAGACCCATATCACGCAAGTGTGAGATTATAAATTATTTGATTTATCGGAAAAAGAAATTCACTATCAATTTCATCACACTGATATCAATACAATTGCAATTTTTTGGGGAGATTGCTCTTAAATTGACAAAGATATGAATTTTTAAAACTTAGCATTTTTACAAAGAAATGTATGGTTTGTTTGTTTGTTTCTCCCACTCGAACACAGTGTTGACCCAATGTTGACCTTGAAGTAACTGACGTTCCTCGCAACTTGCGTTACATGGGAACAAGTAAGGGCACTTTTAAAATTGCTAAGAAAAGCTTAAAAACACTATCTTAATGATATCTGTTATAACTTGATAGTTGCCTGTGGAAAACTAAAATATTATGTTTCAAAACTGTAGCTAAGTTTATCAATGTTGAATTTACATGAGTAAACGGGTATCAACCAAATACTCTAGTTCAGTTAGTCGTAAATTTTTGAAAAAGGATTTTCTTCAGCTCTATGCTTCTATGTAATTTGCTCTCCAAAACCACATATTTCCATCATTCAGTATTCGTTACGTGATTGTAATACAGTTTTGTAGGCGTTTCGAACGGGAAGGGGGAGGGTCTGTGTACAGCCGTTTCCCACCCCTCCCCCTACAGGGAAAAACGGGGTGGGGTGGGAAACGGCTGTACACAGGCTAATATGGACGTGCGGCGAGTCAGCACTCGCAAATTTGTATTGGAGTAAAACTAATTCATTTTCCGGTAGAAAAAAATAAAAAAGTCTTAAAATATACTTTTATCCGATTCCCTGAACGTAGGTTGTTTTCAGCTTTCTTTTCGATATGGAGCCATTTTTTTAGGGTATTTCCGGTCTTCGGCCACACACACCCAATCATCTCCTGACCAAGCGAACCCCTCCCCCTTCCCCCCAGGGCTTAGGAAAAGATAATAGATACTAAATCTGTAAGCTCCTGGACACACTCGTGCGGAATTTTTACCAGCTGAATTACAAGTTTACAAAAGGACTCTTTCTGGATAAGAGCTTTTGCCCCCTAGTCAAACCGGTTTTGTCATCCAGTCAAGACAAAAATAATGAGATTCATCAGCTGATTGATAGCAAGCATAGGAATAATGTAAAACTAAGATCTTTCCACATTTTTGGAGGGGAAATGTTGTTTTTAATTTTCAAACATATCCTAACTTATAACCGGACCCTGCCATGTTTATGTGCGGAAAATACGGAGAATTATTTCATAGTCAAATTCAGATTAGTTATCATAGTTCCTTTTTTGCAGGAGGTTATGTTCAAAATTTTTACTTGCGAATTAATATTCTCTTGTTTGTATTCAATACGAAAAGTTTGTCATTTGACTGAGTTCAAAAAATACGGAGCCGAGGAACTCGATGGCGCGCGCTTTACCGGTTTGCCTTCAGTTCCGGATCTTTACACAGATATAACGCTGACTTGCGACAGAGAATTACGCGCCCTGTATATTACTTGAACGATAAGTGATGCTGTCGATGCTGTTTGCATTTCACCTCCACATCAGTCCCTATATTCCTTTACCGTTTTTTTGCTTGTTTTCGTAGCTTTGATTTGGAGCAGATTTGCTCGCAACTACGTCTTCTGTTTGTTAATTAATATAATCAAGAACTCTCTAATTTCAGTAAGTTTTTTTTTCTGCAGACTTCAAAGCCACAAACGTATTTAGAAGGCTCAACATATTCATCCCTGCAAGTTTTTTATTTCCATTCGAAGCGTTGAATCTCTTCTAATGTCTTTGCACATGTTTCACGTAAGCGCTAAAACCCAGTCTAGGTAGTCGTCATTGTTATTGTTAGTTTTGCCAGCGTAGCAGAGAACTGTAGCGTGTTTTCATCTCACATGTGCGCAATTAAATGCAAATGATAGAAATGAAAGATTTGACTAATTTTCAGGTGAGTTTCTCACGTACAGTTCACACTAAACTGGTCAAATTTTTGACCGGTCAAAACAAAATTGGCACGTTTTATTTAGCGTTTTGTTATGCACCTGGGTCCGTGATAATCGCACGAAAATTTGAACCACAGCAAATATTCAACTTGCAAAATGATATTCATGAGAACGAATTTTTAGCCGGCACAGTCGATATATTGACTGGTATCGAGGTCTTATCATGTGAACAGCTTGACCGGTTAAATTTTCGTACCAACAGCATATCCAGGTCGATTTTTCAACCGGTCAAAAATTCGACCGTCCCGTGAGAACGCACCCCGTTTAAAACGGCAAGGAAATAATGAATATGCCTGTCGGCAATCCGGATAATTCTATTCTACCGGACAAGATAAGCTCTCCCTCTGGTGAGGCTGTCTTGGGTACCAAAGACCATAGCTGACCATGTAATAAACAGAGCTTTTGTCACCCTTCTCAAGGTGTACAAGGTTTGTCGTACCCCGTAAATTGTTTGTAATCTTTAGCTTTGCTAGAAGTCTTTCCTTACATGAAGTGGTTCAACAAAATTTTATCTCAAAGTCAAAGTTATGCAAGAAACAAAATACGCAGTTTTCTGTTCACACTGATATTACAGTTTTCTGTCAAATTCTTTCTTTGAAGTGCAAACCCACAGGGATTCCCAGACCTTAACAGTTCCTGTGGTCTTCAACGGTAGATAATGTATTCATAAATGGCTGTTGTGCGATAACGCATCAAAGAACCAAAAATCTCGTGCCGAAAACGTGTCTCAAAACCTGAAATAAAGCTCTTAAACGAAAGAAATACCTTGTTTAGTTATCCATGATTTACGTTTCCTTATCTTCAAATATGCTTTTGAAGCAGTTTATCAAAACAAAATTCTTCTGAGTTATATATTTACACAAGGGAAGACACTTCGCTTTTAATTAAAATTTAGAAGAGCAGCAGTTGGCTGATCACTTAGGGGGTGGGAGAGAGGCACATTAATTTGTACTGATTTACATATTCCACTGCCGGAGAACTTAGCCGGCATGTCTCTACTAGAATGGATTGTCTTAATTCGAAGGAGGGTGCAATTCCACAGAAAGAATCTAAAGTTACCGCGTGGTTTTCTCGATCTCGTTCATAACATTCACATGCAGCTCCGGTGGTTGCACTTACAACGTATGTTTTTTTCCTTGGTGATTAATTGATTCAATTATTTTTCCCACAAGAGTTGTTTTCCCAGTGCCGGCTGCGCCAATGATTGCAAGATTGTGTCCACTGATAGCCTTTTCTATTAAAATATTTCGCAAATTGTCTAGTTCCTGCTTTTCATCCATATTGGAACCAACGTTCATGATTTTATTGGCAACTTCACACCTTGACTAGCAAAAATGTGCACCAGCCCCTCCCTCTTCTTAGCAAAAAAGTACAAATTTGCCCGTCGTCTACCCCCTGTGTGATCACCCAACTGCTGCTTCAATCCAGCTTAATTGATGCTTTGAATACGTCGATTTTCTCCTACTAATTCTCAATATTTCAAGCTAATACTTCTTTACTAAAGAGAATTCGTATATATTTATGTCATTACGCAGTTAACTGAAGAGTTTATAGACGTTAAGTGGCATTTTCAGCGACCCCCCAAAAAGCTGTCTTCCCTTGTGTAAATATATGCACTCGCTGAACCGTTGCAAAACAGCTCAAAGTTTCCTCGGAGTTAAGATGTTGTAACCAATTTTTCAAGCCACAATTTCACAAATTTGGAGAAATAATACAACATTCCTCAATTTTGAACTAAATCCCAAGTAAATTAAGGCTTTTTTCATGAGATATCTTTACTTGAATATCGTTTCATACATTCTTTGGTAAAATTAAAAGACCACAGGAAGCCCAAACTGTTAAGGTCTGGGAATCCCTGTGTGCAAACCAACCATGCAAAGTTATGCAAAGAGCATGACAGCTGTCACGTCCATACGCCAAACGGGAAACTGGAAAAGGGCAACAATTTTCTAAAGCTGAAATGCTCAACTAGTAATAGTTTACCCGGACATGACTTTCCACACCATTACAGAAATGCTCGGATGGCAAGAAGAAAAAAGGGAAAAAAACTTAAAATGAAACGACGGCAACATGAATGTAATCACGAATTAATTCTTCACATTTTACATCAAAAAAGTACTTCAAATTTTGATAATAATTTCCCCATAACTGGAAATCGAAAATGTGGAAAATTAAAGTATATGGCAGCATTACAATGGCCAAAATTGCACTTCGCACTTGGACGGGATGGAACCTCTCTATTGTTGATAATCGCCAAGCCTTTTGTTAAAATGAATGGGTCCAAGACAATAACTTTGAATCGGCTTTAACTTATATCAATACACCGATCCCGGCTTTGCTTGAATGGCCACTAAACAATGGATAGTTTTCCCAATGGAATAGTAAATGTCCGAGCAACAAAACTCGAATTCGAAGATGTTTTAGATATTATCACACGATTTCTTGATGTTCCTTTAGAATGCACTCAGTCTCAGAAAGACCTTTACAAATTTCAGCAATCGGGTGCCTGTATCAGGTTGTACATCAAAAAACATGTTAGCTTGTCCGACGTAGCAACAGTAACTACGGAGGTAGAACAATGGATGCGGGATCGGTGAATTACAAGTCTGGCATACCTTGTGCCAGTGCCGCTAAAACGGACATCCCTAATGTAGTAGTAGTGAAAGTGCCGCTAAAATGAGATTTTCATTTTCCAGAACAAAACTACACTTTAGAAAGTAAGGTATTTAATTAATACTTTCGAACATTTTCGATACCTCCAATTCAACTACCTTTATCAGGCACAGTAAATTAGTATTATTTATACTTATATATACCTATTTCAAAAAAGGTTGTCACCGCTAAGAGCGATAGGCGATAGGTAATAGCTCATTCCAAGACCGCAAAGCACTATTGATTTCTTAATTAAGCCATCCTAAATCTTTCTTTACACTCTTCCATCAAATATTTGGCTATTCATATGTAAATCAATTAGAAATCAATAGTGCTTTGCGGTCTTGGAATGACCTATTACCTATCGCCTATCGCTCTTAGCGGTGACAACCTTTTTTGAAATAGGTGTATATTAAATAACAACTAAAACAATCTAATAAAGAATTCTAGCTTGAATATAAGTAAGGAAATATTAAATATATTGAATATTTCAAACTGAATCCGTCTAGCGGCAATCATACATACCATAGAGAGCTTCCAAGCCAAAGCTTACACGGCGTCAACACTGAACTCGTTTAGGTTGAAATGAAAATGCAAATATGGAGTATAAACACTTCTTGTTTTGAAGTCGATTGTTTAATTAAGCAATAGAAGATAGTTTCTATGACTCTACCGGTGAAATAGAGCACGCGTGATGTTGGGAGAAACACGAGAAAAGTGTTTGAAAATCACGAGCCGTTTCGAGTGTTTCTCCCAACATCACAAGTGCTCTATTTCACCGGTAGAGTCATAGAAAACTATCTTCTATTGCTTTTATGATATAGCAAGAGGTATTTTAAGAACGATCAGATTGTGTCATTTTCTGATCAAAACTAAAATTCTCAAAACTTGCCCAAATGTAAGCCAATCACATTTGTCGTACTATTGACTAATCAGTGTGACTCAAAGCGGCGTTTTTGACAAAACAGTTTGACAACTTTCATCGAAAGAATTCAGCAAAAAATATGTTGAAAAGAGAGTTCTCTGTTTTTATAATGAAACAATGACTCGGAAATAGACAAAAAGGCCAAATATAACTTACAGTTCTTCAAGATTTGGAAATGTTTACTTGCTTTCGACGAATCAAGCAGCATTCGCTAGGTATGGTAAATTGAAAGCCGTGTTTTCGGTTGGAGAAAGCTGAAGTTTGAAAGAGGCTTACAGGATAAGGATTTTGCTGGTGAACGAGAAGCTGTTGATTTGAATTATCTGTTGGCTGTTCACCGATAGCTTGTGTCAAAACATCTCTACACTGGCGTAGTTGGTTCATACAAAGCCGGATGATTGAACAACAGAGATTGAACAAGTTGTCTCGTGGCGACAGTCAGGTTTTGGAAATCTTCCGCCTCTCTTTGTAAGTAAGAAACAAAACTTTGTTCAATGAAAAATAACTCTTATTGATCGAAACTAATCCGGGAGAAAAAACAATTTACTATGCTGTGAATTCTAGTTCCTTAAAGTTGTTTTATACTGGCGTTTGCAAGTTCATGCTCATACAAGTCATTTTCTACGAATATCATATCAAGAAATGTCTTTTAAAAATGTGCTATTTTCACTCGAGCTCCTTCTTCCATATAAGGAAATTTGTACTTACCTTATTTGGAAGTTGGAATAAATTTTCATCACGAAAAAAGCGATTTTCTTCGAAAATTCTATCCAAATTTACAGCCATTCGAGTGAAAACATGCTAACCAAGTCAGCCATCTTGATTTCTGGCCAAAAAAGGACTGGAAAGTAAAAAACAGGGTTCCCAAGTTTATTTTACCACAGGAGGCCCGAAACCGACACCAATTTCTTGATATATGTTATGTTGTTATTGTCCGACCACGAGGCTTAGTTTGTAAATTTAAACGATAACTGGAATGATGGAAAGTATTTTCTAGTTTATTTCTAAGTTTTGGTCTCCTAACTACAGTGAAATTTGTAAATAGACGTTTCGGTAAAATCATTCGTCAGAAAACTATGTCTTTACCGGTGAAATAGAGCATAGATTTTGGTGGTCTCTCAGCCAATCAGAACGTGTGTTATAATTGAGCTATATTATAAAATGTAGTAGAGCGCGACAAACGCATATTTAATAGATACTAACGTGACTATTCAAAACCTTATTTGATGCTATTTTAAGAATGAAGGGAGTAAAGTTCGTGGAAATGTGATCCTGAGAATTCTGGAAGTAAACACCAGTGGACATGAAACTGAAACTTCATGCAAGTGTAACATGATCGATCCGGAACTATTACAAGTACATCAACCACAGGCAGCCCTGCAGGCTCAAGCTAGGCTCCAACCGGATGTACATCTTCTCAGTTGCGTTTATAATGGAAATCTCTACGGACTCGCTAAACTTTTTTATTCTCTAGTTTTCAAAATATTGACTCCTTCATACTTTCTTGATACTTTTGATAGAGTTTGAATTTTTAAGCTGTATAGACCCATATCACGCAAGTGTGAGATTATATATTATTTGATTTATCGGAAAAAGGAATTCACTATCAATTTCATCACACTGATATTAATACAACTGCAATTTTTTGGGGAGATTGCTCTTAAATTGACAAAGATATGAATTTTTAAAACTTAGCATTTTTACAAAGAAATGTATATGGTTTGTTTGTTTGTTTCTCCCACTCGAACACAGTGTTGACCCAATGTTGACCTTGAAGTAACTGACGTTCCTCGCAACTTGCGTTACATGGGAACAAGTAAGGGCACTTTTAAAATTGCTAAGAAAAGCTTAAAAACACTATCTTAATGATATCTGTTATAACTTGATAGTTGCCTGTGGAAAACTAAAATATTATGTTTCAAAACTGTAGCTAAGTTTATCAATGTTGAATTTACAACCAAAGTGAAGTTAGCCTGAGATTCGCAGCCTTAGATTCATATTGCCTGAGATTCACATTCATTTCCGGAGGGGGTCAACCAGGTCAATTCTTAAAAGCTTTTATTACGTCAACTTAAACCTTAAATGCTTTTTTAAGCGATAAATCAGTCTTAAATTCGCTTTTATACCAATGGATAGTATTTCATTTACAGCTCAGCCTTAGATTCGCGGGTAGACAATGTAAATGTATTTATTTTCGATCCTAGCCTTAGATTCGCGAGTAGACAATGTCAAAGTATTTCTTTTCAATCCCAGCCTTAGATTCGCGGGTACACAATGTAAATGTATTTAATTTCAATCCTAGCCTTAGATTCGCGGATCAGTCAATACAAAAGTATTTATTTTCAATCCTAGCCTTAGATTCGCGTGTATAAAATGTCAAAGTATTTCTTTTCAATCCCAGCCTTAGATTCGCGGATCAGTCAATGCAAAAGTATTTCACTGAAAATAAATCGCGAATCTAAGGCTGGGATGTCAGTGAAATACTTTAATTTGGCATTGACTGATCCGCGAATCTAAGGCTGGGATGTCAGTGAAATGCATTTGCATATACTGATCCGCGAATCTAAGGCTGGGATTGAAAAGAAACACTTTGACATTGTCTACCCGCGAATCTAAGGCTGGGATGTCAGTGAAATACTTTGGCATTGACTGACCCGCGAATCTAAGGCTGGGATCGAAAAGAAACACTTTGACATTTTATACACGCGAATCTAAGGCTGGGCTGTAAATGAAATACTTTATATTGTCTATCCACTGGTATAAAAGCGAATTTAAGGCTGATTTATCGCTTTGCATTTAAGGCTTTATCGGTTTATGTTGACGTTATAAAAGCTTTTAGGAATTGACCTGGTTGACCCCTCCGGAAATGAATGTGAATCTCAGGCAATATGAATCTAAGGCTGCGAATCTCAGGCTAACTTCACTTTGGTGAATTTACATGAGTAAACGGGTATCAACCAAATACTCTAGTTCAGTTAGTCGTAAATTTTTGAAAAAGGATTTTCTTCAGCTCTATGCTTCTATGTAATTTGCTCTCCAAAACCACATATTTCCATCATTCAGTATTCGTTACGTGATTGTAATACAGTTTTGTAGGCGTTTCGAACGGGAAGGGAGAGGGTCTGTGTACAGCCGTTTCCCACCCCTCCCCCTACAGGGAAAAACGGGGTGGGGTGGGAAACGGCTGTACACAGGCTAATATGGACGTACGGCGAGTCAGCACTCGCAAATTTGTATTGGAGTAATACTAATTGCATTTTCCGGTAGAAAAAAATAAAAAAGTCTTAAAATATACTTTTATCCGATTCCCTGAACGTAGGTTGTTTTCAGCTTTCTTTTCGATATGGAGCCATTTTTTTAGGTTATTTCCGGTCTTCGGCCACACACACCCAATCATCTCCTGACCAAGCGAACCCCTCCCCCTTCCCCCCAGGGCTTAGGAAAAGATAATAGATAATAAATCTGTAAGCTCCTGGACACACTAGCTCTCGGTGAACGGAACGCTTTTCGTTCAAGATATTGTTTGATTTGTTTGCCAATCTTGATTTACTGTGCGAATCGCAAAACAGTGGGCATCTACAAATATTTCAGGAATGTGTCTGTTGTTTGTTGGCCAATCAAAAGTAGTATGGTTATTCGACTTGCACAGTAATAGGTTTCTGTTTGTTTGTTCGTTCGTTGTTTGTTTGTTCCCCTCTATTTCCCTTTTCACAGCCCCACCCCCTCCCCCTTAGTTGATCATCGTCTTTCCTGCATTTGTTTACCGTCACAAACCCCCCTTCAATTCCCCCGGCCCTTCCCCCCTACCCTACCCCCTACCCCCTTCAGGCAATCGGAAAATGCATGACACTCTTTCAAAAACGCTATATTTTGATTCGTCTTGACATGGTATTACAATGTTTCTATCATGAATTTCTAGCGGTTATTATATTCTCTGATTAGATATCAAAGAAACGAGAGGGTATTAGTCTGCAAGGTATTTAGATGGCCCGCGGGGAAAAGTTACATCTATTATAACACACCAAACATTTTAATGAAAGGACAAAAAACAGGAGGGAAACGTTTATCTCAAAATCAATCAATCGCGTCCGCCAGTAAAATTCTGTTTTTAGACAGTAAGCAGTATTGAATCTGACGAACCAATAAGGACAATTCGCGTGTGGGTAGACGATTCCATTTTTGAATTTCATTCTCACTCGTAGTTTTATGATCAGAGGAGGCGATTTGATTTTTTGAACGTCTATTCAAAAAAGGTAAGTTTAAGCAATCTTATTTCAGTCATCTTTTTTACTTAAAAGGAAAATAAATTAAGGAAGTAAAAAAGGAAAACGATATAAAAATATTGACAAAAACTGATTTACAACAAATATACAGATCGTATTTGAAATACGCGATAATTTAAGCCATTTTCTGATTTTCTTTCTTTCTGTTTTTTTTTTTTTTTTTTTTCTATTCTATAATTTTCATTTGAAACTCGGTTTTGACGATGCAGATTATATTTTCAGTATTGAACTGCTCATATACGAACACTCAACTCAGAGTATCGTCATGGGAAGTCGTATTCCTAAAAGAGCAATTAGCATAGGCGCTCGCTTCGAAGAAAATAGGCTTCGCAAAAACCGAAATCAAATATATACAAATATACTCTTGGCTACAGCATTTATCAGTCAGTACTCTATGGAACACGAGTATAGGGAGAACTTAAAGACGTGAAAATTAATCAAGCGCAAAAATTACATGGTAAAAATGTCTGGCAAATTCTAAAAGCTGTGCTGATGAGAACTGACGAGCATTTCCTTAACTTCTTTAGCTTAGGTTCCTTTTTATTTCTTTTCTTTTAGTTCGTATCGAAAAAAACAAATAAAACACAGTTTCAAAATATGATATTTTGCCTTTTTTGAAGGTACAAAATGTCAGTATAGACTCTAGTGGTTTGTGGTTTACAAAAAAGATAAAAACTAAAATCAAGACGGAAGAATACAATTATTGAAGGTGTTGTAAGATTTGGATTTGGAAATCGTTTCACGCAAGTATACGTAAAAAGCCTTTGATGAAATTCGGCTTCTTATTACAGTTCTTACCCATCGAATGATCGTGGCTTAATTAATCTAGAAACAACGCCAAATTCTTATTTTTTCCATAAGATGATTCGATAAACGCTGGAGGGGGTACAAAAAAGGCTTAATTTTGCAGCTGATAAAATCAAAGGATAACATTTATCATGAAAAGAAAATGATTTAGATGTTGATTTTTAGCCGACTCATGGAGATTCGGTGTTCTAGTAAAAAAAGGTTTTCTAGATGCATTAATTTTGTCAATGTGTTACAGCATTCAAGTGTGATGTTTAGCTATAGACACTGAAAAAAAATGTCAAATATGTGACTTATGGGAATAGCAATTATTTTGTAATTCTAGATTTCTCTTGTCGGACTAAATGGCTTTAGCTATTATTTCACTTAAACATTAAAATGTAATGATTGATCCGATATATTATACTTGAATTCACTTCAATAATAAATGACATTTTCACATTTATTTGGGATTTTTTTTCTTTTTCTTTTCTTTTCTTTTTTCTTTTTTTTTTTTTTTTTCATTTTTTTTTTTTTTCACCTTTTTTGATTGAATCATTTTTCCGGACACTATATGTAATCATAATATTAATTTGCAACAAAAGACATGCATTGACTGCTGGCTTTTAATATAAGAAATGTTTAAGAAAGAATGTATGCTCCGACTTTACTATCAGTGGATATGAATTGGTATGCACTCAAATGGTTTTCTACATAACATTGCAGTTTTTAATTAATCTGTTTTACTACGACACTTAAATGGTTTTCTGAAGTAAAAAAACGTCATGTTTATACTCACTTCAATGAAATTCCGGAAACAATTTTGAAACAACTTCTCCCCAACTTGTGAACTGAAGTAGTTCTCATCTTATTTTTCAGTACAAATGTCGTATTGTTTAACTTTCATTAAAACGCTCGGCTGAGAAGCAGTGCTGAATTTAAGACATTTATTGGTCCAGAGATATTTTACACTAAATTGGTTTGTCGCGGTTGGCAGTAGAATGGGTTTTGTTTACACTGTATTGGCTTCCTTTGTAACATTCAAACTTAGAAACACTGAAAAACGACGGAAGGGAAAACTAAGAATAAACACACGCAAAATTTCCTAATTCTCTACTTTCGCATATCCATAATGACTTCTGTTTTATTTGGGGGGTAGTTATTGTAATTCAACTTTGTTTGATTTGATTGACAATTTGATTGATTTGAATTACAATATACAGAAGGCATTATGAGGCTTGTGAAAGTAGAGAATGAACGTACGAACGAACGAACGAACGAACGATCGATCGATCGATCGAATGGACGAACGAACAAACGAATGGACGAACGGATGGATATTTCCGATTGTAATCCATATTTTCACAGAAATGCAGTCCTCCTCACCAAGCCATTATCGGATAGAACAATTTAAAAGTCGATGGATTTTATTTCATAATCTTGACAGTTTTTGTCGGTTTCTTTAATATAAAGTCTTTTCTAATTGATCTTTTCTTTTTTTCTTTAAATGAGCCTTCTGCATCTACTGTTGAAGTCCAATTCATTAAACAAAACAAATTGTCATTTTATAAAACATGTTGCTTTTATTAATTTTAATTTTTTTCTTTTTCTTATTAAATCATATTTTTTGGGATGTCAATTTAAATCATAAGATATCATAATCTAAAAAATTATTAAGATTGATTTTAAAATAATTACTTCTATCATCTTTTAACTCATTCTTATAGGCTTCTCTTTCTCATACACACACACAATACAACTCATATTTCCAAATTAGTCATTTCAAAACCTAGCTGTCGTTTCGAACTCTATTTTTCTTAAATGACCGATAAAACGAAAATTGTTAGGTGTGGTTATAAATTTTGCAGTTCAAAGCTTTTTATTTCCCAGAATTAAATATAATTTATTTCTATAGATAGACTGTTGCCTACTGTAAAGGTACAGAATGACATCCCTAGAGGTACTGAAAAAATCATTTGAAATGTCCGAAACTTCAGAATCTTTTCAAACGGTGAATTATACACCTACGCAACTGAAGAAATTTTGGTCCATAGACGGCCTTAAATAAGGACGTTTTGAGCTGGTTTTACTCAAAACACATTGTTTGGTGAGCAAAATAGATTAGTTCAGTGCTGTGGATGATATAATACGTAGAACCGCAACGAAAAACATCAAAAACCGCGAAAAAAAGAAAGAAAGAACACATACAGTACCCGGAGTCAGGAACCGTAATAACGCACGCAGGAATCGAAATCGAAATACCGAACAAAAATTGACCCAGTCTCTCCGCAAATCCAATAGCAAAAAAAAAAAACAACAACAAACAAACAAACAAACAAACAAACAAAACAAAACAAAAAAGTCCAATTGCCTTTACCCTCCTCCCCGTCTTTGTTTGTTATTACATGTTGATAATTGTTACTCTGTACTTTAATTTCTTCTTTCTTTTATTTTCAATGGTTATATTTTTATCATTTTAACAGAAAAAAATTGGTCAATTAATTAACATGGTGTTTAGTCATCACGTCTGCGATCATCTTTGGGCGCCATATTCGTTATCTTGCTTCACAGCTACTATATCAGCTATACTGTGCATTATAACAATTCCTGGGAACCTTCTGATATGTATCGCCATAGCGAAAGACCCTCACAACGAATTGAGATCAGCTTTCAATTATTTCGTCGTCAATCTAGCGATAGCTGACTTAATTGTTGGTACTGTCACTGAACCTGCATTCGTTGTATTTCATATCAGAGAGGCCTTGAAATATCCAGTATTAGAGACAATCTGGTTGGTCCATTTGGTTTACTTTATCACCTGCACAGCATCATTGCTCAGCCTATCAGCACTGACGATAGATCGGTATCTAACTATTACGTCACTGCACAAACGAACCCCTAACAGTTCAAAGATAAAGATTTCTTTGGTTATTATTTGGACTATTTCTTTAAGTTTTCCTTTCTTGTATTTTGTAACAGGATTTTACCTCTTTTCTTTTATATTTGCAAACACTGCCATCACGATCACCCTGTCTGTTGTATCTTTCGCCTACATCCGCGTTTATCTAAGACTGCGGGCTCAAGTTCTTCGCTGGGGGTCCTTGAACCAAAGGCAAATCAAATCTCGAGCAATGCTGTTTGAGAGGAAGTTGACTCGAGCATTTCTTGTTGTTCTTGGTTTCTTTGTAATCTGTTTAATCCCATCATGCTTCATCAACTACGTCATAAGTCTGTGTGAGTCATGTGACTGCACAGTCATTCATTGGCTGAGAGACATACAGTTTATTTTAACACTTATCAATTGTTGTACAAACCAGTTTCTCTACGCTATGCGTATGTCTACATTTCGACGAGCGTTTGTTACGATTTTAAATCTACAAAGGTCTACACTCTTTGAACTTATTGCCGCGAGAAGAGGGGGACTGGTACAATTAAATCAAAGAGAACTTATCGAGATACAAACTCTGGCTCCAGAAAGAAGTCGCTCTAATTTATTAGTCCAGGAAATAGGAACTGGTACTGGGCCAGGTAGTGCAGAAAGTGAATCAGTAATGTAAACAAAACAATAAAATCTAGTTCAGACGTCGTACCACAAAACAATATCCTTTATACTTGTAAAGACGTAGGAATTCTAATTCAGCAAAGTTATTCTAACTTTCACAGAAGGGTCTGGCTTGGTTGTCAGCTTCATCATTTTTTTTACTTGAAATCCAGGAATAGCGGTAATCTGGAATTTCTTCATCAGCTTCAATACAATAGTCTTCATCTCTGCCATGGCAAATTTGTTACCGATGCAAATACGAGGTCCAATCGAAAACGGCATGAAGGCGTATGGACTTATAGGTGAATCATCTGAAAACAACATAAAATAATATTGTTTAAATTGCGGCCTAATTTTAAATTAAAGAGGTCGAAGGCTCGTTAGATCCAATGAAAATAAGAAGTGAGTCGGTTTTAAAAATTGTTACTCGGCGAGCTGGCGAGTCACAAAATGCAAGTTTCTTTCGTTCATTAGAAAATAGAGACAGGTCTCTACAGCGCATGCTCAACCAAGAAAGATCAAAATCCGCCGAGTGAACACTACTTTTGTTTCTATGTTTTCGCGCACTATTTTTCAGTTGAATAATGTTTGGTTGTTGTTGTTTCTTTGTTTTTGTTCATTACATATTTCTTTTTTCCTTTCTTTCTTTCTTTTTGGTTTGGTTGCTTGTTTTGTTGTTGCTGTTGTTGTTGTTAATCCCCTCAAAATTTGTAACAAATACAAATACTTTATTTATAGTTGAAGAGCACTTAGCTATACAGCTAGTACACAGGCGCTCCAGTCAAATAATCACAACTAAACAAAAGAAAATGGCTAAGAATCCCATTTGTCAGGCAGACTCGATTTTCAGCGGTGGAAGGCTCCCGATAAAACCCTTACACTCTATCATGGCTAGATCACTGGTCTGTTTGCCTTGTCCGTGATTTCCATGAGTTAGATTCACTGGAGTCATGAAACCACGCTCGACAATGCTTAAACGTAACCAGAGGGCACGATTCAGTTGTGAGACGCTGTTAAGTTGTGCTACGAAGAGATGATGATGATGATGATGATGATGATGATGATGATGATGATGATGATGATGATGATCACGATCGAGTGGTGCCTATATTGTCGGTAAAAATCAATGTAAGCTAACAGTCGGTTACCTTTTCTCAAAAACCTCTCTGGAAAGAAGTCCAGAGGATTTTCCCAGTTGTCTGGAGACAAATGAAGAGCATCAAAAGGAACGAAAATCACGGTTCCTTTAGGGATTTCATATCCACCAACATGCACCGTTTGGTTAGCTGCCCTGCCTATAAGTGATGCTGGTCCATGCAAGCGAAGGGATTCCTTGATGACACAAGTCAGATATTCAAGCTGCTCCAGTTTACTCCATGTGACTTCTTCACCATCTTCAAAAACTTCCTAGCGAAAACAAAAGTAGGACAGAAAGCTTTAAAAAATTAGACGTCCCGGAAAGTGAACGACGCGATCCCTTTCATGCGAAAGCTCCATTCCATATCTACTTGCTGGGTTTCATCCATACCTTTGGGAATCAAAAGACAATGAAGCCTTAGCGGTAGCCATGTTGGATTAACAAACAATAGACGCTAATGAGAAATCTTTTGTTGAAGTTCATCCAAGATGGCTGCCGTGACGTCACATGCAACCCAAGAATATGCAAGTCAGAATCAAGGCACCATTAGATGATATCAATGTCTTTTTTAACAATACCTTGATTTCCTTTCGAATTTTGTCTTGTATTTCTGGTTTCTTAGCCAACTCGTACAATGTCCAGGAAAGCGAAGTACTTGTGGTTTCATGTCCTGCCAGCAAGAATGTAAACACCTGGGCACGTAGTTCCTCGTCATCAAATCCTTTCCCAGTTTCCTCGTTATACATATCAAGCAACATGTTGAGGAGGTCCTTGTGACCAGCTTCTTTGTTTTGTTCTCTCAGCATGCGTTTATCTCGGATCACCTTTTGATGAACATAATAGATATTAGGCAATTAGTCATTTTAGTTCAGAGGAAAGAAGTAAAAGGACATGTCTGTTACAAAACAGAAACTATACGAACTTAGCACGTAAACCAATACAGGGCAAAAGAAAGCCAGAAGTGATCAAGAATAAGAAGTTTCAAGGATAGAAAAGGGAGGAAGGAAGGAAGAAAGAAAGGAA